>CAUYON010091018.1:0-17781 GCA_963573935.1 Arctocebus calabarensis
CCTTCCTTCCTTCCTTCCTTCCTTCCTTCCTTCCTTCCTTCCTTCCTTCCTTCCTTCCTTCCTTCCTTCCTTCCTTTCTTTCTTCCTGTCTTCTTTCTAGTTGTTATTGTTGTTTAGCAGGCCCAGGCTGGATTCAAACCCGCCAGCCCTGGTATATGTGGCCAGTGCCCTAACCACTGAGCTATGGGCATCAAGCCTATTTCTTTCTTTTGTTTGCACATTACTCTTGTTGCTGCTGGGCTTGGCTGACCAAAGTGGAGTTGCTTCCAAACTAAGAGTTGGGTTTGGGTCTGTTCGTGGACCCACAGCTACGCTGGGTCATATTCTTCTCAAGGCGGATTCCAGAAGCACAAAAAAGCCTCACAATTTAAAAGTTCTTTAAAAACATACCATGGCATTGACTAAAGCAAGTCACATATCCAAGGTCAATATGAATGGGGCAGAGCATATACACCATTCACCAAGCAAAAGCCACTGCAGATTCACATAGCAAAGAGCACAGGTGCCTGGTTCTAATGCAGGGGGGAAGTGGAGAATGAGCAACAATAATCCAGTCTCTTTTAGATGTCTGCTGTAAGAGCTGATTCTGGGCGATGCAGGGAAAACACAGCATTTAATAGCATCAACTTGCACAGTGAGAAAGTTCTTTTCTGTTCTCTTTCAACCTTTTTGCATTATGACCTCAAAGAGACACCCTCAGTTTGGTGCTACTGTATCCATACACTTTGCTAATCTGCTTTTTTTTTTTTTTCGTTTTATGAGATAGAGTCTTGCTATATTGCTTGATCTTCCCAAGAAGCTGGGACTACAGGTATGCTTCCATACCCAGGTATTTCAAAAAATTTTTTTTGGAGAAGGGAGTCTAGCTATGTTGCCCAGGCTGGTCTCAATCTCCTGGCCTCAAGCAATCCTCGTACCTCAGTATCCTGAGTATCTGGGATTAAAGACATGAGCCACTTCACCTAGCAAATATGCCTTTGTAATAAAGGGAGAAGATGCCTCAAGTTTGAAGAGTTGGGCAGGAGATGTTATCTTGCTACAATTCAATAACTCTTTTCTGTTTTTGCAGTGGTATTTGTATGTATGGAAGCTTTAAATTAGGGTTACCTACCATTTGCCTTTTGTGGTATCAACATAAAGTTTCTTTTTATTTATTTATTTATTTGTTTGTTTATTTATGAGATGAAGTCTTTCTCTGTCACCAAGGCTAGAATGTAGTGGCACAATCATAGCTCTCTGCAACTTCAAACTCCTGAGCTCATGTGACTCTCCTGCCTCAGCCTCCCGACTAAATGAGACTACAGGTGCACACCACCACAGTCAGTTAATTTTTTTCTCTTCTATTTTTGGTGAAGATGGGATCTCACTCTTGCTTAGGCTGGTCTTAAATGCCTGACCTCAAGCAATCCTCCTTCCTTGGTCTCCTGGAGTTCTAGGATTACAGGCATGAGCCACTGCACCCAGCTATAAAGTTTCTTTAAAACAGAACCTGCCCAGCTGCTCTTGAGTGTGTGTGTGTTTGTGGGAGGGTCACCATGGCCTGGCCTCAAGTCAGTTTCATTCTTTCCAGGGATGATCTGACACAGCTGCCCTTCACAACTATGTGCATCAAGGAAAGCCTACGTCAGTACCCACCTGTGACTCTTGTCTCTCGTCGCTGCACAGAGGACATCAAACTCCCAGATGGGCGCATCATACCCAAAGGTGTCGGCTATGTGCCCTCTGATGCTCTGTCCCTGATGATGTGGTTGCTTTGTTGTCCATGGAGGGCTGACCATGCCTGCCCCATGTGCACTATCCTTATACATGGGGCAGCTTTCTGTGTGCCTGTTGCTTTTGGGGAGTTAAGGGAAACTCAGTTGTGTATGTGTTTGTGTGTGTGTGATTGACATGGGTGAGTCCTGGTGGAAAGGTAGGAAGGCAGTATGGCAGGGTTGACACTGTGAGGGTGCAGGTAGGGGAGGATCACTTTCATGCACTTGCTAAATATCCTTTGGAGATCAGCCCTGACCTGGGTGATGCTGGAGATCTAAAGCAGCTTCATCCCCAGGTCCCTTCAAAGGTGGGGAACCTATAGCCTCAAGGCCACATGTGGCCCTCCAGATCCACTTGACCAGATTCAAACTTCACAGAACAAATTTCTTTATTAAAAGGATTTGTTCTGGTTGGGTGCAGTGGCTCATGCCTTTAATACTAAGACTCTGGGAGGCTGAGGCCAGTGAATTGCCTGAGCTCAGGAGTTGGAGACCAGCCTGAGCAAGAGTGAGATCCTGTCTCTACCAAAAATAGAAAATCTAGCCAGGCAATTGCAGCAGGGCCTATAGTTCTAGCTACTTGGGAGGCTGAGGTGAGAGGATTGTTTGAGCCCAAGAGTTTGATGTTGCTGTGAGCTGTGATGCCACAGCATTCTACTGATGGTGACAAAGTGAGACTCTGTCTCAAAAAAAAAAAAAAAAAGGATTTGTTTTATAAAATTTGGATCCAATCAAAAGACTTCACTTAAGGATACAGAAAGCCACATGTGCTCCCAAGGCTGCAGGTTCCCCACTCCTAGATGCAGCTCAAATACGCAGAGAGATGCCTCTGTCTGGGGAGTAAAGCAGGAAGGGCTGCCTGAATGAGAGAATGGAGGAGGTGATCCTTGGAGGTTGGGAAGGTAAGAGTAAGTATGTTTATGGTGCAGAGCCTCAGGGTGCAGATTATGAAAGGCCTTGACTGCCAGATGGTGGTGCTTGAACTCAATCCTGAGGGCAGTAGGGAGCCAACGGAGGTGTTTGAGCTGAGGAAGAACAATGTCAGATCTGTGGATGAGAAAGATCCCTCTGTGGCATGGCAGACGGAAAGAAAATGATGCGGTCCTCTTAGAGAAAGATGGGGGAGTGGATTGGACAGTAGAATTTTTTCAGGGAAGACTGAACAGGCAATGATGGCAGATGGCACATGAGAATGCCATGGCGTCAGGTAGACACAGGGAAGGGGAGGTTTATGGAAGAGGCTCTGGTTTCACTTGGCCTGCTGACCCTAACTCTCCTCACAGGAATCATCTGCTTGGTCAGCATCTATGGAACCCACCACAACCCCACAGTGTGGCCTGACTCCAAGGTAAGCTCCTGCCCCACCAACCCTCCCTGTCTTCTCAGCTCATTCCTCCCCAGAAGAGGCAGCCCTGGAGAAGCAAGATCTCCCCACTGCCAGTCAGGGAGCCAGACACCAGGGCTCTTACAGCGACTGAGCATCCTCCCATGTTTTCTCCTGTTCATTATTTGACTAGGTTGACAAATATATACTGAGTACCTACTGTGTGCTGGGCCTGTGATGGGCAGTGAGGACAGAAGATGATACTGTCTTTGCCCTCATGGGGCTCACAGTGAAGTTCAGGGAAAGGAAATAAGCAAAGAAGATCATTTTGGGGCTAGGTGCAGTAGCTCATGCCTGTAATCCTAGCACTCTAGGAGGCTGAGGTGGGTGGAATGCTTGAGTTCAAGAGTTTGAGACTAGCCTGAGCAAGAGGAAGACTCTATCTCTACTAAATATAGAAAAATTACACAGGCATTGTGGTGGGGGCCTATAGTACCAGCTACTGGGGAGGCTGAGGCAGGAGCATCGCTTGAGCCCAGGAGTTTGAGGTTGCTGTGAGTGAGGCTGATGCCATGGCACTCTAGCCTGGGGGACAGAGTGAGACACTGTCTCAGAAAAAAAATTATTTTGTATATTGATAAATGCATGAAAGAAAGAAAAACTCATGGGGGTAGGTGGTTTAGCTCAGGTGGTTGGTTGTAGAGGAAGAGATGTTTGAGCCGGGACCCAAAGGTATAGAGAACAGGGAGAAGTGTGTTCCAGGCAGAAGAAAAAGCAATTGCAAAGTTCCCGAGGTAGGAATGGAGCGTGCTTGACCAACAGAAGGACGCAGATGTGGTTTCACTGTAGTGAGTGTGGGGTGGAAAGGAAGAGATGGTCTTGAGGTGCTCTTCAGCCACCTGAGCTGGTCTCCAGAGGCTGAGGGAAGGAGCTAGGCTGGGATGGCTGGGCCAGTCCCCAGACTCATCCCCAATTTGCTCCTGCCTAGGTGTACAACCCCTACCGCTTTGACTCAGAAAAGCCACAGCAGCGCTCCCCACTGGCTTATGTACCCTTCTCTGCAGGACCCAGGTAAACTCATCCATTTCCCCCAGTCCAAACCAGGTGTGGGCGGAAGAGAGCAAGTGAAAGGTCAGGGATGTTTCGGTCAGGAGCAGAGTACACACCTCACTCACCAGCCCAACATCCTCTCTGCATCCCCCCCAGTGCACGAAGAAGCCCCCCTAAAAGCAGACGGTGCCATGGCATGGCTGGGTATCAGGCACTTACCGTGTGCCAGACTCAGAGTTCTGGGCTTCAATGTTCCCAGTGTCTCTACCACATCATTGTCCCCAGTTTTACAGATGAGGAAACTGATGCTCACATGGGCAGGACATTAACTCAGCACACACAACTAGTAAGAGGCTGAGCCAGGATTCAACTACACTCAACCTCAAAGTCGCATTAATTTTAGCGATTCTCGTGGTCTCACTTTAACCCCCATCCCGGGCAGCCGAGGATGCCTGCCTTATTTTAGAGAGGAATATGAGGCCCAAAGATCTACCCTTCCCCTGTCCCATTCACACGGCAGCTGGGTCTGAGCCCTGTCCTCTTTCCTGCAGGAACTGCATCGGACAGAGCTTCGCCATGGCCGAGATGCGCGTGGTGGTAGCGCTAACGCTGCTACGCTTCCGCCTGACCGTGGACCGAACGCGCAAGGTGCGGCGGAAGCCGGAGCTTATCTTGCGCACGGAGAGTGGCATCTGGCTCAATGTGGAACCGCTATCTACGCGGGCCTGAGCAAGGGGTGCTTCTGCGAATCCTGGGGATCGAGGCACCAACCAGAAAGGCCCAGGCCCCGCCCTCAACATCCTGAGGGCACAGACCACTCCCTTGGAAGTCCAGGCTCAGCTCCTGTGGGACCAGACTCTGCAGTCTGGCAACTTGACAGCGCTTGCCACCCTGCTTAAGGAGAGGCTCTGCCCACGAGGGTTCGATCCGGCCCCTCGAGGTTTAGGTCCCGCCCCCTGAGTTCCTGCACCTGTCCTGCTTGAGGAACCAGACGTGGCCACCCCCCCCAGACTCAGTCCAGCCCCTAGAATCCTACGGCTTTCTTGGGCCTCTGTCCTGAGATCTTTAGGCTATACCTACAGCACCTTCTGAGGATGAGAATCCAAGACCCACCTTTCTGACTCAGGACCTACCAGGGTGACTTCTAAATTGAGGACTTGGAAGCTGGAGCCTGAGGTCAGAGCCCTGAACCCGTGACATCACCCTCCTGAGGCTCTCAGCTCGTAGGGGTGGACTGCTCAGGTTGCATCTCAGGACTCCGCTTGTTTGCTTTTGTTGTTTTGCAAACCCAGACCCTTGCAAGCCCCTTCCTTCCTCCTTTGTACAAAGGCCCTTTGGTGAATGTTCTGATTTTTGTAGAATAAAAGCAAGGGATACAGACCTTGCCTCCCCACTCCCAGCTCCGCCAGCCTCTTATTTCTGTTACCCTACATGGGTATGAGGGGCTGCATACAGTTGAGAAGTAACTGAGGGAAGCTGTGGGCAGGAGGCTGGGAAGCCATTTGCCTTAGGACATAAACTTAGATTTTTTTGGACAGTCATGCATTTCATTATTTCCTCAACAGATCACTTATTAATTGTCTGCTTGCGCTGGGCCATGAGTGCCTATAAGACCAATACCTGCCTTAGCAGAGTGTTGGAGACATATTCTGAACAAATTCTGCATGTAAATGTTTATTTACAAGCCATGACAAGTACTTCAAAGCACGGCCCTGGGCTGTGCTCCTGCTCATTGCTGGAGCAGGGTGAACATAAGAGGGGAATGGGAGATGGGTCAGGGAGAACTCTTTTGGTAGTGGGTGACAATGTGAGGGAGGAGCATTCCAGATGGAAGAGTATCTGCAAATGCTCTGAGCTGAGGGAGAGCACAGTGTGCTCAAGGAACTCTCAAGGAGCTGGAATGGTTGGATCTGCAGGGTTGAGGCAGAGTGGAGGTAGGATGGTGGACATGGGCCAAATTCACAGGCTTTTTACTGAGGGCAATAGGGAGCCATGAGGGGTGTGTGAGCAGGGTCATGGGAGGACATGGTCAGATTTGGGGCTGCCATGGAGGTGGCTTTTTTGACGGGGGAGGATCGGAGGTTTGGATCCTGGGACAGAGAGAAGCTGAGGTCAACACAGGAAATGTGTGGATTGAGGTGATTAGCTGTGGAGGCCAAGGGGAGGAGCACTGAGGGAGGTGACACCTGCTGGGATTGTGCCTGTCAAGGAACTGCGGGGCTGAATGGGAAGCATATGAGCATCAACTGGCTTTTGCCCATGCTGCCTCTTCCACACCTCTGTCCCGATTTAATGGCTCCAAGAGCACATCATGTGTCAGACACCTCCTCCCTCCCCTCATTGCAACTGCCATATACCAGCAAAAAATCTTGGTTTTGAGAAGTGACATATGTCGGTTCCCTTACAGGCAGAGCCACCACACACAGCCTATTATTTTACTTAACAGAGGTGGAAACTGAGACCCCAGAGTGGTAGCTCTGGGTATGTGACTGCCTTTCTCTGCACCTGAGTTTTCCCTGTGGATCTTCCAAGATTATCAAGCTTGTAGTGTGCATTGAGTTTCCACTAAGGGCCTTGAGGGTTAGTGAATGAGAGTAAGGAGAGGGAGCATGTGGTCTGTGGTTCCCCAGGACTCTGCTATACCTGCGAGTCAACCTCAAAACACACCTGGCTTGGTCCTTTCACTGAGCTGTTGTGGGAACTTCTTTTCTCTTTTGAGTGTGAAGGATGCTCCCTCTACTGGATGGTTTGGAGGCAACAGGCTGTAATTAATTCAGTGTATGCACTCGTATTTGAGTATGACTGTGTGTGTGACTGCATGCGCATTTGAGTGACTGTGTGCATGTGTTGGAGTGTATGCATGCATGTGTATGTAATACACGTGAGTGTGACTGACTACGTACTCATGTGTATTCATGTGAATGTATATGAGTTTGCCCTCGTGTGTATATTGGGGTAATTGTCTGCACTGGGCTGTGTTCCTGCTCATTGCTGGAGCTGCTATCAGAGCCTCTGCCCTATCTCCAAGTCTGAACTTGGAAGCACTGGCAGGATATTCTGGAGGAATAATGTCCTTGGAAGCATTCCTGAGTAATTATAGGTGGGTATCAGCAGATAAATACACCTGTTTGCTCACTTTGGGATCACTCTGAGGTGCATGTTCTGTGCTGTTTCCTGTAGGTACCAGGCAAGGCTGAGCCTCAGCTGCCTACAGTGGAAATGTCCTCAAATAAGTTCCCTTAACTGCTGTGTTTTCCTTCCTTCCTTCCTTCCTTCCTTCCTTCCTTCCTTCCTTCCTTCCTTCCTTCCTTCCTTCCTTCCTTCCTTCTTTCTTCCTTCCTTCTTCTTTGAGACAGAGTCTTGCTCTGTCGTCATGGGTAAAGTGCCATAGCTTTGTCATAGCTGACAGAAACCTCAAATTCTTAAGCTACTGGTATATCCTTGGATCACCTCCCAAAAAAACTGGCAGTTAAAATTTTGTCTTAGGATCACCTCCAAATAAAGTATTTGCACTCAAATCCCTTGCATCAGGGTCTATTTCCAGGGAACCCAAACTAAGATACACGTGTTGGTTCTCTCCTCTAATCTCCATGGATCTTTCATTCTGAGCTTTTTACTGAGGGGGGGACATGAGGCTCAGAGAGGGCAAGACACCTGCCTAAGGTCACATAGCTGAACAGTGGACAAGTCCAGCTTTGGCTATGAGTTTTTTTGACTCTGAGGTGTGTGTGTTTGCCTCCTCTCAGCTAAGGGACATGGAATGAACAGGGAAACTCAAAAAGGAAATACTTCCACTTTTTGCTTTTTCTCTCCATCCCCAACCCAGCAGTTTGATATCATTTCTTTCCGTTTTAAAAAATTGCATATAAAATCCTTTTTTTTTTTTTTTGGAGATAGAGTCTCACTCTTTTGCTCAGGCTACAGTGCTGTGGCCTCAGCCTAGCTCTCAGGTAGCCTACCTTTGAACCAGGTTGCACTGATTGCATTTGTTAGGCAAAGTCCCTCTTATAACTATGTCCTGCCTCCAAGAAGTACATCACAGACCATGACGCCCCATGCCCTCATTCCCTCTCTCTGCTCCCCCATTCCCTCACCTCCCACCATGTACTAGGTCATATTTTCCTCATATCAGAATTGAGTACATTGGATTTTTGTTTCTCCATTCTTGTGATGCTTTACTAAGAAGAATGTGTTTCAACTCCATCCGGGTTAAATACAAAAGATGCAAAGTCTCCATCTTTTTTTTTAAATTGTTGGGGATTCATTGAGGGTACAAGAAACCAGGTTACACTGATTGCATTCGTTAGGTAAAGTCCCTCTTACAATCGTGTTTTGCTCCCCAAAAGTGTGGCACACATCAAGACCCCACCCTCCTCGCTCCTTCCCTAAGTCTCCATCTTTTTCAGTGGCTGAATAGTATTCCATGGTATACATATAACATTAATAGCTTGTTAATCCATTCCTGGGTTGGTGGGTACTTAGGCTGCTTCCACAGTTTGGCAATTGTAAATTGAGCTGCAATAAACAGTCCAGTGCAAATGTCCTTATGATAAAAGGATTTTTTTCTTCTTCTGGGTAGATGCCCAGTAATGGGATTGCAGGATCAAATGGGAGGTCTAGCTTGAGTTCTTTGAGGATTCTCCATACTTCCTTCCAAAAAGGTTGTATTAGTTTGCAGTCCCACCAGCAGTGTAAAAGTGTTCCCCTCTCTCCATATCCAGGCCAGCATCTGCAGCTTTGAGATTTTGTGATGTAGGCCATTCTTACTGGGGTTAGGTGATATCTCAGGGTAGTTTTGATTTGCATTTCTCTGATAATTAGGAATGATGAGCATTTTTCTTTTTTTCTTTTTTTTTTTTTTTTTTTTGAGACAGAGTCTCACTATGTCACCCTCAGTAGAGTGCTATGGCGTCATAGCTCACAGCAACCTTAAACTCTTGGATTTAAGTGATTCTCTTGTTTCAGTCTCCAGTAACTGGGACTACAGGCACCCACCACAATGCCAGGCTATTTTTTGTTGCAGTTGTCATTGTTGTTTAGTTGGCCCAGGCTGGTTTTAAAACCTGCCAGCTTTGGTGTATGTGGCTGGCGCCATAACCACTGTGCTATTTGGGTGCTGAGCCATTGATCATTTTTTCATATGTTTGTTAGCCATTCAGCTATCTTCTTTTTCTTTCTTTCTTTTTTTTTTTATTGTTGGCGATTCATTGAGGGTACAAGAAACTATGTTACACTGATTGCATTTGTTGGGTAAAGTCCCTCTTAAAATCATGCTTTGCCCCCAAAAGGTGTGGCACACACCAAGACCCCACCTCCTCACTCCTTCCCTCTCTCTGCTTTTCCTTTCCCCACCCCTCCCTCATTCTTTCTCTCTCTGCTCTCCTCTTTCCTCACCCCCACCGTGTCATTAATTGTCCTCATATCAAAATTGAGTACATGGGACTCATGCTTCTCCATTCTTGTGATGCTTTATTAAGAACAATGTGTTCCACTTCCATCCAGGTTAATACGAAGGCTGTAAAGTCTCAATTTTTTTAATGGCTGAATAGTATTCCATAGTGTACATATACCACAGCTTATTAATCCATTCCTGGGTTGGTGGGCATTTAGGCTGTTTCCACATTTTGGCAATTGTAAATTGAGCTTCAATAAACAGTCTAGTGCAAGTGTCCTTATGATAAAAGGATTTTTTTCCTTCTGGGTAGATGCCCAGTAATGGGATTGCAGGATCAAATGGGAAGCCTGAGTTCTTTAAGGGTTCTCCATACTTCCTTCCAAAAAGATTATATCAATTTGCAGTCCCACTAGCAGTGTAAAAGTGTTCCCTTCTCTCCAAATCCACACCAGCATTCGCAGTTTTGAGATTTTGTGATGTGGGCCTTTCTCACTGGAGTTAGATGGTATCTCATGGTAGTTTTGATTTGCATTTCTCTAATAATTAGGGATGATGAGCATTTTTTCATATGTTTGTTAGCCATTCATCTGTCTTCTTTAGAGAAGATTCTATTCATGTCTCTTGCCCATTGATATGTGGGATTGTTGGCTTTTTTCAAATTCATAAATTTGAGTTCTCTATAGATCCTCGTTATCAAGCTTTTCTCTGATTTGAAGTATGCAAATGTCCTTTCCCATTGTGTAGGTTGTCAATGTGCTTTGGGTGTTGTCTTCTTAGCTGTACAGAAGCTTTTGAGTTTAATTAAGTCCCATTTGTTTATTTTTGTTGTTGTTGCAATTGCCATGGCAGTCTTCTTCATGAAGTCTTTCCCCGGGCCGATATCTTCCAGTGTTTTTCCTATGCTTTCTTTCAGGATTTTTATTGTGGCATGCCTTAAATTTAAGTCCTTTAGGATGGGCATTTTAGTGACTGGATGGAGACTTGGTAAATTACTGTAAACAGGAAGAATTTATGGTAAATCATGAAGTTACTGAGCCTAGAAAGGTAGAAGAAATAGCTTCACCGAACAATTTTAAAAGGATCAGGAGAAGTAAATTTGAATGGCTTTATGACTACACTGCTGATGCACATGAAAGTTATATCTGCTTGATCTGATGATTTCTGGAGAAACCATTAACATCTGTCATTATGGTTGTCTTTACGCATCCTTACGTGTTGCAAGAGGCTTGCTTTACATAAACTAATGCTGCTAGGAGGATGAAGGTTTCTGACTATTTTATAAGTTCCTAGTAAAATAGTCCTTATGTTCTATTTAAATAAGCCTCTTTCTTCAAATAAATATTCTTGACATAGAATTCCATTTTTTCTTAATACTGATAATGTCAGACCCATTTTTTAAAATGAATTTTACTTCTTTTTTCATTCTGCATTTTTAAACTTTCTTTTTGTTTGGGATATGTCTCTTGAAAATAGCAATTAAGTAATATTTGAGTCATCTATTTGTTCTTATTCTGGTTTTCTCTGTTTAACTTTCATTTTTGATCCACAGGTATCTCTTTCATAGAAGACTTCATATATGTTTTGGTTACTTTTGATGTACTTTTTTGTTTATTTTATTATTTTTAATTTTTTTTTATATAATGAAACTTAAATGTGGTAAACTATTTTAGGTGACTAATTTAGCATGTGATATTGTTACATACTTTGTTCTATTCTTAACCTTTTGGTCGAGATTCTTTTTTCCAAGGAGGTAGATGCATAACTCAACATAATATAAGAAAAACATGTTCATATGTGTGGATGTGCAGGCTGAAGCAAAGGAAACACAGCATAATTGCCCTCAGTATGGACAGACTATGGGGGTCTTAAACAGAATCAGGATAATCTCCCCACCATTCTGTTACCAAATTTAGCTTCCTTTCTTTGTTATTAATGGCTTTGGGCTCATATTCTTATAACTTTTAATCTTAATGGGGACATAAGAATCATTTTTCATTGCAGGAAAGGATTCAGATGTACCCAGTTTTGATTATGTTAGAACGATAATTAATACTTGGTAGTCGGGTCACCATGACTGGGAAGAGAGATTGTGTTAATAAAAGGGCAAAGAAGGAATTATAGTACAAAATATTTGCAATAAGTCTCAATGATTCTGGGTCAATCTTATTTTCTCTATTAGTTTAGATATTTTAAAATTTATATGTATTACTTAGTGACTTCTATTACAAACTGAATACATATATATGTTGATTTTCCTACTTATATCTTGAATGTTTCGCTATCTGTGTCCAATGCCAAATGCAACAGAAACATTAGCAGGCCCTTAAGTCCCTTCAGCCCCCTCTCACCTTGGTAATACCTGAACTATAAAAGGTTCATCTGGTTTTCAATTTTAGGTTATATACCAACAATTATTTGTCTTAACCATGCTCTTCATGTCCCATTAACTTTCAGTAACATTAATTTTGGATTTACCTGGCTGTTGAAAATCATCAACCCAGAATGTGGTGTTGAGTTTCATTAATATGGCCAATAGCAGAAATTGCTTACAGTGAATTTCCAGAGAAGTTATTAGTAGAAAATCTAGTTATGGTACACATTCGTTTGCATAGTAAGCATGTACCTAAAAACTCTAAGGGATACTAAGTCTCTGACTAAATAAATTATACTCCAAGTGCAGTATCAGGATATCTAATTCAGAGAGCTCTATTAATGACAGGCTAGAAGCTAAGAGAGGCCAAGGGCTTTGTATCAGACACGCAGTGAGAAAAGGACAGGCTGACTCCTAGAAACTCTGGGTCCTGAAACATATCATAATCCTCTTGGCTGCAAATCCACAAGTACATAACTTGTAAGACAGTGAGAAAAATAGGGCTGAAAGTATGTATATTTTTATTTTTTTTCCCTTATGGGTTCTAAGATAACTGGTAGAGATTATGCTTAGGACTCATGTTCTACATTTTCACTTCAAAGGTTTTCCTTTTCAGCTAACCTGCCTTTTATATGCATCTGGTGTTGCTGTTATGCTATAGAATTAATGTCTTGTACCTAGGGCACAGAGGAGAAAAGAGGTAAACAGATTTGAGTTACCTCTGCAACGCAGAAAGTGCACACAGCCGTAACTCCAAGTCTTAAAAGAGCAGAAATCCCTGCAGTGTCTAGAAGGCCTGCTTCTGGGCTCAGGAGGCCCTTACCACTGTCCATCGATGGACCCTGGAAGCAAGTGTCCCTTTAAGGACTGAAATTGCATGTGCTGGCGACCACGATCCATCCTGCTGCTTGGAAAGCCCTCTCCAAGCTCACATTAGTAATCTGGATCAGGTCTGTGTCCCCTATGCCAACCTCATTACTGCCAGGAAGGAAGCAGCTTCTCAAATGAAAGGAAGATAAATAAGCTTCTTTGTCATACCAATTCCAGACAAAAATAGCTGAAATGTTACTTAATAGGAAGCAAATTACTGTAGAGGTTCTGAGCTTGTCATTTTCAGGGCTCTGCGTCTAGGTACTTAGGTTCCAAAAAGAGCATAAGATACAACATGTTGAATGGAGAAACATCAATGGCTCCATTTTATGGAATAATGCTTAATTTCACTTTCATTCTTTAGCTAGAGCTTAGATTTGATAGCAATTATTATGTCGATTATTTGAATATTCTTTTACACACAGCCACTCAAATAGGATGGGGACATTTCTAGAGTTAGCAAGACCTAGAAATGATTTTTGTTGAAAAGATCACTCTCTTTCTGCAAGCACCAAATAGCAATAGCTATTATCACAGAGGCATAATCATGACAAGTGAAACATCAATTTCATAATCATGAAATTCCAGTTACTTTCCTCCATCCACTTAATCTGAGATTTCACGTTTTTCTTTGAAGTTAAAATAACTCCTGTGTTTGCTATTTTGTACCTTGCATTTGAACTTCAGTACTTGGTGCACTTGTTTTAGGTTAGGAAAGCATAACCTCAATGATACCTGAAGATATCTTTACTGGTTGTTTGCTCCTAGTAACTTAGGATGTCTGTAGAGTGATTGATTGCAGCCGGCAACCTCAAAACAGGATATGGACCATTCTTACAGAGGCCATGAGACCTGACAGATAATGTACAGGAACTCAGCTGTTAATCAAGAACTTAAATGATGAAAGTAACTTGTTCTCTGATTTCTGCTACCTTCTCCTTCTGAAATTGATATTCATGGACACATGTACCCTCATCTTCTTGCTGAAGGGATCAGCAAGACTTGTCCTATGAATTCAACAATTCAAAAAACCAAAGTGGACTAGATAGAGGCAGGTTGAATTGTGCCTTGGAATATTTCTTACTCCCTTATTGACCTTTCATGAGTGATTTATTAATTGGAAAGAATGAGCATGAGCATGCTATTTGAAGTTTGCTACATTTGCATTTAAATTTCAAAGCTATTATTTATCCATGGTGTGATTTAAACTTCTTGAGTTTGCTTTCCTTGCCTTTCAGATGGGATAATAATGCCTCTTTTATAAGATTGTTACAGGATTACACTAACTATCATAAAACTGTTAAACATTATATTTGTCATATACATGAATTTCCCCTACCTAAAAATAAAAACACTAGTATTTCCATTTTTTAGCATAATTATATTCATGAAGGATTTTTGGATTTTGTTAACTCAGATCTTAGAAGTTATCAAACGACAGAGCTATAATGGAACCATAGACACTGTGAGATATAGTGGTTCTCAACTAAAAGCAAAATCCTTCCAGGTGATTCACAACTGAAACATAAGTCGGGATATTATAGTTGAAGCAAAGGTAGAGATGATTAAGCCCCCTCTTTTTATCTTCTCCTCTTAGCTCATTCATTGAAGATCAACTAAGAAGATCCTTGAATTTCTAAGACTCCACAAAACACATTTTTGAAATCTAATGGATGGTGCAGTTCCCTCATTGTATAAATGGATAAGTCATTATATTACCCCTTCAATGTCACACAACTCATTAGTGTCAGGGATGTGTCAAGAACTGATCCTTTTTATTTCCACTGTGGTACTTTTTCCACTGACCATAGGGCCACATGGACCCACTATGGAAAGGATGGTTGGTCCCACACTGATCTTTTCAGCCCCAACAAATCCAGATACAAGAGTGACAACAACTAATTTTTTTGGAAGTTTACTATATTTCAAATACCCTCCAATGTGTTTCAGAGTTGTTGTTTAATATAAACATTGCAACAACCCTGTGATTTGAATAATATTATTATTCCCACTTAATGATGAAGAAATCAAGTATGAGTCAAATAAGTTGCTTTTAAAGTTACCCAGAAAGTAACTCTCATGATGTGGTTCCCTGGGTAGCATAAAAGGCCTATCGCAACATGACTTTAGACTTATCTCTCAACTTCCTCCCACTTTTGTCCTCTTCTCCAAGCACAGTGAGTTTCAAGACATCCCCACGTACTGTGCCCTCTTTCTTATGTGCCTGTGCTTTCGCACATCTTCCAGATTCAGTCTCTATACACCTTTCTCCATCTGTTAAACCACTTCTTCAAGAATTAATTGAAATGTCACTTCCTACACCCTCAGATAATTAGTTCCTTACTCCTCTGCACTGTATTCTGCTCATAAAATTATTGTAAAATTTTGGTTATCTTATAACTGACTTCCCCATCGATCTGTCTATCTAACACAAGCTTCCACACAGAAAGGATCACCTCCGATACATCTTTGTTTCCCCATAGATGTGCACAGCACTAACAAAAACATTCTAAATATTTCTAAGTATTTTGTCTTTTGAAGCCTGTAAAGTGTAGCCTAGATGTTTTCATTTCCATTTTCAGGTGATAATATGAGGTTCCAAAAACACTGAGCAAATTAAACTCACAGGTAGAGTCAGGTAACTGACATTCTGACAACAGATGTGGGGCCTTCCCCAGTCTACCAATGAATTTCAGTCACACTCCATATTTTATGGAGATGCATCCCTATTAAAAAATCACTGTAAAGTCCTCTTTGCCTCTTTGCCTACTTTCCTACTTGCCCTGGCAATGGAAGCCCATTTGTTGTCTATGGCAAAATTATCTTGCTTTGTAAGCCTGTAACTTGCTGTTACTCTGTAAAGCTACCTTTCTCTTCCTCAATAAACTTTGTTCTACACTTGCCTTTAAAAAATTGCTATGAAATAAACCTTCATTTTCCACAGAAAGAAGAGATATCCCCTGTCAGATATGTATATTTTCTTAGGTGTTATATGAGGATGTATTTAAGACTACTATATATTCTTGGTGCAAACAGATATTCTGTCATCATATTAAAAAAAACTTTATTAAAGTATGAATGCAATAAAAAATGCATGTATGTGAAGTATACAATGTAGTAAGTCTTGACACATGTATATGTCTAAGAAACTATCAACACACCAAGATAATAAACAAATCCACAATCCCCAAAAGCTTCCTCATGCCCCTATATACTCTACCCTACTCTGCCCCCATCTCCAAGAAACCAGATATGTTTTCTGTCCCTATAAATTAGTTTGTTTTTTCTGAAGTTTTATATAAATAGAATCTTATAGTATGTACTCTGTACTCTTTTATTTTTTTGTTTAGCTTTCTTTACTCAATATCATTAGTTTGAGACTCATCCATTCTGTTGTACATATCAATAATAGACCCCAAAGTCACTTCTTGCTGGACCTGCTATGATTTCAAGGAGGAGATACCATATTTATCTACTATCTTAAAATACTACTGTCATCAATTCACATTTACCATATTACCCTAACTCTTCCTCGTGTTCTCAGGCCATCAATCACAGTTCTTTCCTTGAGTTGGCATTTGAAATATAAATTTCTAGATTTAAGCATGTCTCCTAGGAAAGAAAATTGAATAGCTGCCCCAAGAATATAGGGAGAAAAAGTCATTTTATGACTTGTTCCAATCCATAAGTCTTCCAGCCTTCCATCAATGCTATTTGTAGTTGATCAGAGTACACGGCATTCTCTGGGACCAGTGTTGACTCTCTTGTCTTCTAATTGATCTTAATATTCTTTCATTTCTCTGTAATATAACTAATTTTCCTTCCTTCACTTTATCCATCAACTTAGCAGAAAATTCTCCCCAAATGCTCCAACTAAGTCACTTCAAGTGGAATCTTCTCATTGCCACTATTCATGATTCATATCTTCATTTCCTGGCATTGTTTCTCCACAAATTAGTCCTTTGGCCAAAATGCAATACCATCATTCCTTCCTGAAGCATGCTTTTATTTGTCTTTGACTTTTAGGGAAAGAAATAATATGATGGTTTTGGAAGAATATTTTTGTTTTCATCTGCAATGCTCTTTCCATTTCAGCCTTATTTTTGCCAACCATTTTTCTACACTTGCTTTGAATTCCTTTCTGAATTTTCCCAAATCAATCCATTTGAGTCTCTCCTTTCCATGTGCTCCCAAAGGACTTCATTTATATCATCATTAACATTTATGATTTCATTATTGTTGGGGTAGGGGGAAGTATGCATAAGACTATTTTCCTGGTGCTTGTAAGCTCTCAAATGACAGTTTTGAATCTTTTGACAATGCCTTGCACCCTCAGAATAGTCAAGAAATATAGTTTCAGTATCCTTCCTCTTTCTCCAAACACATGCAAAAGGTTCCATGTTGAGCTTCTCATCATCCCCACTCACGGACCAGTAAGTTATCCTTTTCCTCCCACTTTTTTATTTTTTTAAGTGATAGATGGTTAGTGAGTGAAGGTGAGAAAAGGGAGTAACAGAATTGTAAAAGGCAATTGGATATAGGATTTTAAATGGGAGGAGAGGTTGTCAGATTTAATAAACATTCTTTTCCAGCAATTTCTTCCATTCCATACTTAGAAATTAAGTGAGTAGGAGTAGCATTGTGTCCTTTGCTCAGTAATTTGTTACTTTGGTCTACTTTAAATTATACCCATTATTAACACATCATTTTATAAACCCACCTCTCTGCACATTCCCCTCAACCTTTAGTTCTGCCTGCAGAAAAAAAGAGAAAGCTTCCTCCCAAGCCTAGGAAATAAAATTTAAAATTGAATTTCTACAATAATTAAAAATGCCTCCTATAACTTGGAGTGATTTGCCTAACTGTCTTGAATTTAAACTTTTTTTTTTTAAATAATTTTATTGAATCATAATTATGTACATTGGTGCAATCACAGGGCACGATTCATATACATTCAGAAATATTTTGATCATACTGTTACAGATATCCTTCATGGCATTTCCTTGATCACTATATA
>CAUYON010091019.1:0-23350 GCA_963573935.1 Arctocebus calabarensis
TTTATTTATTTATTTATTTATTTTTGAGACAGAGCCTCAAGCTGTCACCCTGGATAGAGTGCTGTGGCATCACAGCTCACAGCAACCTCCAATTCCTGGGCTCAAGTGAGTCTCCTGCCTCCGCCTCCCAAGTAGCTGGGACCACAGGTGCCCACCACAACACCCGGCCATTTCTTGGTTGCAGCCGTCATTGTTGTTTGGCGGGCCCAGGCTGGATTCGAACCCGCCAGCTCAGGTGTATGTGGCTGGCGCCCTAGCCCATTGAGCCACAGGCTCCAAGCCATTCATTGGATTTCTGAGGTCAATTATAAAAGAATCTTGCCTCTGGAATACTGAGTCCACTTCAAGTCTTTAGAGCACTTAAGAGGCCAGAGAGCTGGGCTTTTATCTTTATACAACCTGAAACAGTTGTATGAACTGTTTTGTGCTTGTGCTCAAATGAATGTTTAATAAATGCCTATATAAGTGACAGAAATTGGTCTGAAATTTGCTTTCATTGTAAAGTTTCATCAAAGTGTAGAGAACTGGACAACCCCCATCCATCTCAAGCTTTTCTACAGTTGAGGTCATTAACTAAAAATAAGAATATTAGGGATTGTGTGGGTGCATGTGGAGTACTTAAGGGAAGAGTTATATCTTGATGTGCTTGCATTGCTAGTAATAATAATTTAATAAGCTTAAAACCAATATTCAAGTATTAGTTATAAGTAGTTTAGGAATTGAATTAAGAAAATAATTGCAGAAGATGGGCAAAGAAAAACAGAAACAGGAGAGAATCGAATTGAGAAACCCTAAACCCAGTGCAAACACGCTGCCAGAGACCTAGCTCCTTTAAAACTCAAGAAGTTCTTGCTGAAATTTCACCCCTCCCCCAGCATGACTCCGTGGCGGAGGTCTCTAAGCATCGCAGGCTTGCCAGGGTGAGTAGGGCTACTCACTCTGGGGGAGGGAGTGCTTTTCTGGAGTTAGGGTATGGAGAACAGTTAAAAACTTTATTGAAGATGGCAAGATTTGCTCCGAACCAGATAAGGAGATAAAATACCTCTTTTCTTCTGTCATCTTGGTATGACCAGAAGCATCTGTCTGTCTGTCTGAGCAAAAAGCTTCTTAAGTATTAATTGTCACTCCTGTGATTTGTATGTGTGGCCTAATTGGGGTCTTCTCTGACATTGCTCTTGGACTGTTTTCATGGATCCATATTCTGTTTGTGTTAAAGATCACAAATACCGGCTCGGCGCCTGTGGCTCAACGGGCTAAGGCACCAGCCACATACACCTGAGCTGGCGGGTTCGAATCCAGCCCAGGCCCGCCAAACAACAATGACAGCAGCCACCAAAAAATGGCCGGGCGTTGTGGTGGGCGCCTGTGGTCCCAGCTACTTGGGAGGCGGAAGCAGGAGACTCACTTGAGCCCAGGAAGTGGAGGTTGCTGTGAGCTGTGATGCCACAGCACTCTATCCAGGGTGACAGCTTGAGGCTCTGTCTCAAAAAAAAAAAAATCACAAATACCTTAGAACAATAAAAATAAAAAGTACCATCCAATTAACATAATTAGTTAAAGAAATAGTTTAGTTAGAAAAATGTAAGTACAGCAAGAACCATAGTGTAATTGGTTTCCCTCATGAGATTTCTGATTAAAACAATGGTGTATGAAATAAAAACGGAACTAGCCTGGAGCAAGATGTTGCTGCTGTGTTGATCTTCATGAAGAAGGCATGCAGTCTCCTGACGCAGCTATCTCTTAAACTTTCTCTAGCCTCTTCTTGTCTTTTCATTTTTCCTTCATGGTCTCTTTTTCTACCAAGCCACTGGGACAGAACCCATAGCATATTTAGGGTTGTTCCTCAACAGGATTGTGTGTAGCCAAAGTTCTATGCACAGCACTAGTTACTTGGAGTAAAATCCTTGTTTGAAATAAAGTAAAAGTAATTAATTTCTAGTTTCATAAATCCCAATATGAAAGACTATGTTTAGTACTCTCAAGTAATACTAATTTTGAATGAGAAGCCAATATTTGCTGCTATTATATTAAAGGTTATTACCTGACATTAAATATATTTAAATATATTTTTTGTGGTCAAATTTTAGTATAACTTAGTATAACAAATAGCATAAATTATTTTAGCTTTTAAGGCTATAAAGGGGGTGGCGCCTGTGGCTCATCAAGTAGGGCGCCGTCCCCATATACCGAAGGTGGTGGGTCCAAACCCAGGCTCAGCTGAACTGCAAAACAAAAAAATAGCCGAGTGTTATGGTGGGCACCTATGGTCCCAGCTACTCGGGAGGCTGAGGCAAGAGAATCGCCTAAGCCCAGGAATTAGAGGTTGCTGTGAGCTGTGTGACACCACGGCACTCTACCGAGGGCGATAAAATTAGACCCTGTCTCTACAAAAAAAAAAAAAGCTATAAAGGATTAAGTTTTGGGGTTTTTTTAATTAATTGAAGCAGAGTCTGACTCTGTCACCCTACCTAGGGTTCCTCAGTATCGTCATAGCTCATAGCAACCTCAAATTCCTGGGTTCAAGCAATTCTCTGACCTCAGCCTCCTGAGTAGCTGGAACTAAAGGCACCTGCCATGACACCAGGCTAATTTTTCTATTTTTAGTAAAGACGGGGGTCTCACTCTTGCTCAGGCTGCTCTCCAACTCTTGAACTCAAGCAATTCACCTACCTTGCCCTCCCAGAGGATTAAGAACAAAAATGTTTGAATTCACTCCTTCACTGAATTCTTATTTAAATTCTAGGTCTGAGACTATGAGAATGGGCATAAACTTAATGAAATAATAAGTTCTTGACCACTATCCCCAAAGATCAGAAAAATTGTCCTCTATAGTAAAAAGAAAGTTCAGGGTAGGCACAGTGGCTCACACCTCTATTCCTAGCACTCTGGGAGGTTGAGGCAGGAGGCTCACTGGAGCTAAGGAGTTCAAGACAAGCCTGACCAGGAGTGCAACCCCATCTCTACTAAAAATAGAAAAATTTGCCAGGCATAGTAGCAGAGTACCTGTATTCCAGCTACTTAAATAGTCCGAGGCTACTTGGGAGGCTGAGTAAGGAAGGTCACTTGAACCCAGGAGTTTGAGGTTGGTGTGAGCTTGGTTGATGTCACAGCTTCCTAGCCTGTGCAACAGGACGAGACTGTGTGTCAAAAACAAAAGAGAGAGAGAAAGTTTAAAGATCCTAAGAAACACAAACCTTATTTGTCTTCCTTGAAATTCAATTATTAACTTTAAGGATGTTTTTAGTACAGCTTGAATTTTAAAAATAGTGAACAAAGAGAAAGTGATCTCTAAAGCAAGTTTATACTTCACTGGAGAAGATCAAGGACCAGAGGATCTCTTCCTCTTTCTCTCTGCCTCTCATGTTCTTGTTTAATGAATAAACTTGCAAATGTTATTTACACCTTGCTTTATGGATCATGAAGTCTTCGTGTTAAATATATCAGAAGGTAAATTCTTTAAAATTGAGAGAATGAGACTTTTTTTTCAACTGTTTGATCTTCAACCTGGGGAAGTAATGTACCAGGATTTTCTTTAGTTATGAAGGTGACACACTATACCATGGACACTCCTATTTCTTCAAAAAGTAGCTGGGTGCAAATTTACGATGTAAATTTTATCTAGTGCTTATCAGTCTGCAAGTATAAAAAACATAACTATTTTCCTCTGAGCAATCAAAGAAAATTCGGAGGATTTCTTGCTGCTCTTTTCAGCCTTAGAGGGAGGCCTAGTGAGGCACTGGGGGAAGAATTACCCTGCGTGTGCGGACTCCACCCAGCCTGAGGCATATACCAGGACAAACGTTGCATAGAAGCTTCAGGCAAGCAGCCAGAGTAAAGAAGCTGGCACAACCTGGCAGAGCCAGCAAGCACACAGTGCCTTTTCTGGCTTCTGCGAGCTTTGGGGTTGTTTCTCTTCCATAATGTTTGTCCTGGGATGCCAGGATTCACCCCCTGCATCAAAGCAGCAGCTCTAAGAGATGGTTTTATCTTTTCTTCTCTTTATGCCAGTGTATGACACCAAAGTCTCTCAAGTTTTTTTCCCTTCTTTCTTCAACTGTAAGAACCCTAAGATCCCTGATGCCAAGAAGGCCTGGACTTGGGTTTCCAGGCAGAGGTAGGCTGTTTTCTCCTCAATTTTTCACAAAGCTCCACCCACTGACCACTGCCAAGCTTCAGTTGCAACCTCAGACTATATATTTTCAAAATTCCCTTATGAAGGAGAGACAATTAAGGAGTAGAGGGGTTTATTCATACCAAATGTGGGGTCAAAAGAAAATCTGTTAAGGGTAGTAGTAATTACTATAAGCTGAGTGTTTTACAAACATTTGATTCATCACCACAACCCTGTGTGGAATCCCCATTTCAGTTAGACAATGTGAGATTTGGAATAAAGAACGAACATAGGGTTCTGTTGATGTCATTTGGTAGGGTAGGTAGAGCCCATCTACTCTTCCATAAGGGTCTTTATCTAACTCTCTTTCTCTCTCTTGAATCCCCTTCCTTATTTTCTGCCTCCCTCTGTTTCTTCCTCCCTTTGCTCTAACTCTCCTTTGCAAGATCAAAATTCAAAGTAATTCAAATAGTGGGTAATTTCCTCATGAATAGACATGGGGTTTAGGACATTGTACTATAAGCATCTAATTTATATTTATTTTTCACCCTGCATGGTGACTCAGGACTGTAATCCTCGCACTCTGGGAGGCTGAGGTAGATGGGTTGCTTGAGTTCATGAGTTCAAAATAAACCTGAGCAAGAGTGAGGCCCCATCTCTACTGAAAACAGAAAACTAACCTGGTGTTAGGGCAGGTGCCTATAGTTTCAGCAACTCAAGAGGCTGAGGCAGGTGAACCTCTTGAACCCAGGAGTCTGAGGTTGCTGTGAGCTATAATGATACCATGATACTCTACCCAGGAAAACAAAGTGAGATTTTGTCTCAAAAAAAGTAAAAAAAAAAAAGTCACTATTATTATTATGTTTATTTGTCTTTGCCTGCCTACACAGACAAGTTCCCTAGAAACCCCTTTCTCTCTATAACACCTGGAAGATTACCTGTATATGGACATATATAAGGCTCTCAGTAAGTATTTGTTGAATAAAGGAATGGAAAAGCAGATGAATGGAATAGAAAGTCTAGAAGTGAACAAAATACATAAAGGAATGCAAATGATAAAATGATTGCATTTTAAATCAGTGACAATGATGGATTATTGCAACGGACTGAATGTTTTTGTCTCCCCAAATTCATGTGCTGAGAGCAAGAGGACAGCATTGCCAGTAAATCATCTACCACAAAAACATCGCTGCAGACAATCGTGTGCTGACTCCATTATTTGCTTCTTGCTTATCCACTTGTAGGTTAGTTTGTTTTCCTAAAAACTTATTTTGCAGAAGTGGAAAAGTATTGAACAAACAGAAAAGGCATCCATTAAACCACAGTCCAGCAGCTAGATAAAACCAGCAAGACGATCTTATCTCATGAAAAGAAAAAAGCTTACATTAGCAACCCTTGTTTACACTATCCAAGGTTATAAGGACTATCCAATCGTGCATTGTATAGATCATTGAACACTTAATCTATGAAAAAGATAATAATTTAAATTTTTTAAATTAATTGTCCAGTAAAGAGTTTAGCCTAAATCACTGGACACTAGAAGGAATAGCTACCACGACTTCTTTCTACTGAATGATAGCTAACTAAATCAAATTCTCTGGGTTTTATTTGTTTCACTGGCAATTAAGGCAAAGTATGGCCTCTCCTTTGAATCAGGAGAAGAACACAGAGTAATGGGGTTACTAAGTATGGGACTCCTACTGCCAGACTGGATGCTTGACATACTTTTTCTTGTTTCAGCTTCACAACAATCTTGTGTGATAGATACTATTAATATCCCCATTTTACAAATAAGGAAATAGAGACATGGTGAAATCAAAGAACTCCAAAAAGGGCGGCGCCTGTGGCTCAGTGGGTAGGGTGCCAGCCCCATATACCGCAGGTGGCAGGTTCAAACCCAGCCCCAGCCAAACTGCAATAAAAAATAGCTGGGCATTGTGGTGGGCGTCTGTAGTCCCAGCTACTGGGGAGGCTGAGGCAGGAGAATTGCCTAAGCCCAGGAGCTGGAGGTTGCTGTGAGCTGTGATGCCACAGCACTCTACTGAGGGCGACAAATGAGACTCTGTCTCTAAAAAAAAAAGAACTCCAAAAAAAGTTTCCAACCTTGATCTAACTCTGTCAAGTGCTATTATCATAAATGTCATAAAATAAAATGTAGAAGCAAGACCCCATCCCTACTAAAAATAGAAAAAACTGAGGCAAGAACATCACTTGAGTCCAGGAGCTGGAGGTTGCTGTGAGCTACGGCGACACAGCACTCTGCCCAGGGTGACAGGTTGAGAGTCTGTCTCAAAAATAAATAAATAAATAAAGTAAAATGGAGAATAGAAAAAAGTCAAGAAGGCTAGCCCAAGTGTCAGCTTCCTACTCTGGACTATTACCTCACTCCTTCATTTCTCATATTTTGTTGTATATTTTAAATCATCTTACACCGGTCTTATTTTTGCAACCATACTTTAAGCTCTTCGAAAGCGGCTATTTTATCTTATACAACACTGTACTCTTACATTTAGAAAACAAGGATTTATCAAATAAGAGAATGAATAAATGCATACATTTTGTTCTACTCAGCTTTGGGCACTTTTTATCTCCTACCACATCAAATCTAATTTCCTTGGTTTGATACTCAGTAACAATAAAAGTACTAACCAAAAGTAATTAAATAGGCTCGGCGCCTGTGGCTCAAGCGGCTAAGGCGCCAGCCACATACACCTGAGCTGGCAGGTTCAAATTCAGCCTGGGCCTGCCAAACAACAATGATGGCTGCAACCAAAAATAGCTGTGCATTGTGGTGGGTGCCTGTAGTCCCAGCTACTTGGGAGGAGGAGGCAGGAGAATTGCTTGAGCCCAGGAGTTGGAGGTTGCTATGAGCTGTGATGCCACAGCACTCTACCCAGGGCAACAGCTTGAAGGTCTGTCTCAAAAAAAAAAAAAAAAGAAAGTAATTAAATAGTTGCAATGCAGAAAACTCCTGTCTCACACCCTTTACATGCACTAATACCCTTAATCCCTGCAATTACAATAGATAATTGGTAAGGAGCTGAGTCAGGAGTTAAACACAGGTAATCTCATACCTAGATCTGCACACTAAATCCTATTCTATGCTCCCTCCCACCAATTAGCTGTCTATTGAACCTGATCTCCCACTTCTTCCCAATAAGCTCTTTCCAACAGTTTCTTTCGGTTAAACTGTCTTCTTAAACTTCCTATAATCCTTTCCTAATTTTGTTCCACCTTCTTCTAATGTCTTGGTTTTAATATTTTCTGTTTATTCCTAAAAGTCCTAGTTCAAAAACATTCACTGACTGATTACTCTGACCCTCATTGACATTTCAATTAATAAAAGCAAGCTTGTAGAACTTTTATGTAAAAGTTGTGGCATATTTCTGCGAGGTAGGTACAGATGGCTGTAAGTGTCATGAAAACCTGGGCAATTTGCCAAAACTGTCTGGGTAGTTTGTTTAACCTATACAGCTAACTCTGGATTCAGAAACATACTTGTTCTTATTTCACAGAAAGAAACATAGTAAAACATAGTGCCAGAGAGAGATTGCCCTCTGTTCTTGGAGTTTAGAGACAAAGAATTGAAACCAAAGCAGCAAAGCAAAGTGAAAAGTTTATTGAGTGAGTACACATCCAGTGTACTGTGGACTGCCAAGAGAGATTTAGCCAACCATAGTACACTGCACAAGGTGGGTAGGGGTGGGCACACATCCCAATAGACAGTGTCACTTTGTGTCCTCCAGACATTGGTTCCAGAACCTCCCACGGATACCACAATCCATGAACGCTCAAGTCCCTTATATTAAATGGCATGATATTTGCATATAACCTACACGCATCCTCCTATATACTTTAAATCACCTCTAGATTATTGATAATACACACAATGTAAATACTATGGATATAGTTGTTATTGGGGTGCTTTGGGTGATTGTTTTGTTTGTTTCTTTATTTTTTTTTGTAGAGAAAGAGTCTCACTTTCTCACCTCTCAGCAGAGTGCCATGGGGTCACACAACTCACAGCAACCTCCAACTCCTGGGAGATTCTCCTGCCTCCACCTCCCAGGTAGCTGGGATTACAGGCGCCCGCCCCAACACCCAGCTTTTTTGGTTGCAGCCATCATTGTTTTTTGGCGGGTCCAGGCTGGATTTGAACCCGCCAACTCAGGTGTATGTGGCTAGTGCCTTAGCCGCTTGAGCCACAGGCGCTGAGCCTTCTTCTTTTTTCTTTTTTTGAGACAAGGTCTTACTCTGTCATCTTGGGTAGAGTGCAATGACGTCATAACTCACAGCAACCTGAAACTCCTGTGTTCAAGGGATGCTCTTCCCTCAGCCTCCCAAGTAGCTGGGACTACAGGCTCTTGCCACAATACCCAGCTAGTTTTTCTGTTTTTAGTAGAGACAGAGGCTTGCTATTGCTTAGCCTGGAATCCAAAGCCTGAGCTCAGGCAATCCACCAGCCTTGGCTTCCCAGAGTTAGGATTACAGGCATGAGCCACCACGCCTAGCCTGAAGTGTCTTTATTATTATCCTCATTTCTCAGTTGTCTAGCAGAACCATTGAGGAGACAGGTTCTGTGGTATGATAGGAAATATATGTGATCTTTGTCCTTGGTTCCTGCCACAGAGTTCCTAAGAACTCTGGAAGTTTCTGAATAATTGGATTGTCTTTAGTTATCCATAAAGAACCCTGTCATAACACCTACGTTCATGATAAGGAAGAAACTTAAGCTGGGGCCCCTAGGTAGCCCAGAATGGGGCTTGTACCTGAAAAACTTTGTAGAAGGTTGGAACTTTCAGCTCCACTCATCAACCTCTGAGACAGGTGAAAGGTGGTCGGGTTGAGATTAAGCTCTATAAAAACTCTATAAAAACAAGCAGATTTGATGAGCTACAGGTTGCTGAACATGTGGCGGTGTTGGGAGGATGATGGGCTAGAGAAGGATTGGAAGCTTTGCAGCCCTTCCTCTAATACCCTGCTCTGCGTGTCCCTTCCATCTTGTTGCTCCTGAATTATATATCCTTTATAATATTAATCAACTGGTAAACCTAAACAAGGTGTTTCTCTGAGTTCTATGAGCCTTCCTACAAATTATGAAACCCATCAAGGGGGATCCTTGGAACTCCAATTTATGTTGATTGGTTAAAACTACGATTCACAATCTGGGACTGTGATTGTCTGCTGAAGTGGGAGCAGTCTTGTGGGATTGAACCCTTTTGTGCAATCTGTGGGATCTGATCCTATACACATGTAGATCAGATTGGAATTAAATTGAATTGTTGGACACCCAGTGTCTACTGTAAAATTACATGGTATGTGGAGAACCCCCATATTTTGGTGATCAGAAGAGAAGGAGAGTGTGTTGAGTAGCAGAAGAGAGAAAAAGGAAAATTTTGTCTTTTCCTTTACAGGGCCCTTATTGCCAAGTGGTAGATGACTTGGTGAGCTAATTATCACTTCGGAAGACCCAGAGTTTGGTCCCAGGAGGCTAACATACAGAGTACAGGTAGGGATGGCAGGCCAGCAGGTCCAGAGTTCCAGCAAGACTGATGGAGTTCTCTGTTCCCTCCGTCAATTAAAAATATTCTCATTCTTCTGATCATTTATAATGGAAATTTTCTTTTTTTTTTTTGAGAGTCTCACTTTATCGCCCTGGGTAGAGTGCCATGGTGTCACACTGCTCACAGCAACCTCCAGCTCTTGGGCTTAAGCGATTCTCTTGCCTCAGCCTCCCTGGTAGCTAGGACTACAGGCGCCTGCCACAGCGCCCGGTTATTTTTTTGTTTTGCAGTTCGGCAGAGGCCGGGCTTGAACCCGCCACCCTCGGTATATGGGGCCGGCGCCCTACTTGCTGAGCCACAGGAGCCGCCCATATAATGGAAATTTTCTAAAACCTTTCCTTTGTCTCCTACCTTCAGTTAGTTGTTAATTTCTAATATGAAATGTCTCTTTTTCACTTTCACCATAGAAGACCCATGGGAACTGTTAGAATGGTCCTAATGTGCTGCTTAACCTCCTTAGAAATCCACCGTGCACATTCTTTTTTTTTTTTTACCGTGCACATTCTTCAGAGTTCAAAAACCTTTAGGCATTTTCTGTTACAAAAAAAAATCGTCAATCTCAAAAGTTCAGACTTCACTGAAATGAAACGCCTGATGACTTGAGTAAAAAGGATACGGCAAGATACGAATTCAAAAGTCAAGTGCTATTGGAGAACGATGATGCGTCTTTTATTTGCGTATTAAGTATATTTTACATTTTCAGGAAATAGCAACTAAAATTTTCAGGAACAAACAATAAGGGCATGATTCTTTCCATACAGTATTTATACAATTGTCTATGTGATATAAACCAATTTCTAACGTTACAAAATAAAATTGATGTACATTTTTGTGGTTATGTATTTAAGAACATTTTGGGGCTCCGTAGTTCTCTTCTGTGGCTCAAAGCGGTTCAGGCCCCTAAAAAAGTTAACTGCTTTATTATGATGTGATTTTTGGTCTTCAGGATATATACCCAATAAAGGAATTATAGGATCGAATGGCAGATCTATTTTATAATATATTTTAAAAATTCATTAGAGAAAGAAATA
This sequence comes from Arctocebus calabarensis, assembly GCA_963573935.1. Lineage (NCBI taxonomy): Eukaryota > Metazoa > Chordata > Mammalia > Primates > Lorisidae > Arctocebus > Arctocebus calabarensis. The sequence continues at coordinate 10,707 of CAUYON010091019.1, forward strand.
TACAGCATTATTTAGTTAAGCATATCTATTTCATGGTGCAGATATCACGTATTTTATAGGATAGATCTTAACTATCCTATAAAACTTTTGAGATAACTTAAATAAAAAGTTTTATGAGCCTGAGTTGCTGCCTCTTCCTTGTTTCCTGAATGTAGGCTTAGGAGTGGCCTGCGTTAGTGTGTGCATGTTTGGGTATTATCAGCATTTCCAGTCTTTTTTTTTTTTTTTTTTTTGAGACATAGTCTTACTCTGTTGTCCAGGGTAGAGTGCAGTGGTATCTCAGCCCTCAGCCTCTCTGGTAACTGGGAACACAGCCACTAACTCCCAGTCCTGGTTAATTTTTTTATTTTTTGTAGAGACAGGGTCTCACTCTTGCTCAGGCTGGTCTCAAACTCCTGGCCTCAAGTGACCTTCCTGCCTCAGCCTCCCAGAGTGCTGAGATCACAGGTGTGAGCTGCCATGCCTGGCCAACAGTTGCATCTCTGTCCTGACAATCCTTAATACAGTGTCGGCTCCAATGGGAATTCTAGACGGTAGTCAAAAAATCACCTCAAAAAATAATAGTCGTATGAACTATTTTTCACTTTTCGACTGTGAGCTACTTAACGGCAGGAACCGTGGCTTATTCATCTTTGTATTCTCTGGCTAGAATGTGGGTACATAGAAGATGCTCATCAAATATTTGTGGAATGAATGAATGAATAAAAAGCCTATGTGTAGAAAGGTGCAAATAGTTGGTCTATCCCCAACAACCCATAGCAATCCCAGGAGAGAAGAGAGTTGAGTTAGGACAGTGGGTTCTAAGACACCAATTGCTCAATGTTAGGCCTGTCTCCTTTCTGAGAATGTTAAAATAGCAACGTATCTTACAGGGAAGCACAGACATGCACAAAGCTGCAGTGCTCTTTTTCTTTTTCTGTCTATGGCACACACTGTGTGCAGTACAAAATGTGGCATAGTAATTTCTCAAGATATGACCTATTCTCTTTGTATTCCATTTCTTAATCCCAGGAACAAAGAGTCATTGCTTCCATTTATATTTCATTGTCCTAGAAAGGTACTATATAGATTAACTATAAGTACTATAGTATTAAGCAAACTATAGGTACTATAAGTATTAAACAAAATAGGTTTATAAAACGAACATAAAACTGTAATGATATAAGTGATAAAATGTTATAAATAATTATTACAATTTGCATAGAGTTTTAGATATCATTTATAAAGTATGTGCATTCAAAATGTTTTCTAAATGATGCTATAAACTGCTCATTCAAAAAATCCAGGTATATTCTCTCCTTTTTTTTTGAGACAGTTTCACTTGTCACCCTCGATAGAATGCCATGGCGTCACAGCTCACTGCAATCTCAAACTCTTGGGTTCAAGTGATTTTCTTGCCTCAGCCTTCCTAGTATCTGGGACTACAGGCATCTGCCATAATACCTGGCTATTCCTTTTTTTTTTTTGTCAGTAGCTTTGAGCCATGTTTGAATCCACCAGCCCTGGTGCATGTGGCCAGAACCCTAACCACTGAGCTAAGGGCGCCCAGTCATATTCTGTCTATTTTGGAAATGAGAAAGTGACATTGAGAGATTAGAAGTGATTGTGAAAGGTTAAAAAAAAAAGTCTAGGTAAATTTTAAACACAGATTTTCTGACTGCTAAATCTATATTCCTCCTATAATTGAAGTATCCCTATTTACTTCTTATTTCTTATATTAGACATAGCAAAACATAAGGCAATATTCTGCTCTGTGCCAATTTCCAAATTAAATTTTCAGAAATTACATATGAATTTCAAGATTTTTCCCAGGTCTCTTAAAAGTCATATAAATGTCCTAGATGACCTAGTGTAACTATGACAGCACTAAAAGATGGAGAAAGAAATTATAAGGCATACAACAATATCAATATGCATTAGTTAAATGACTAAATCACTATTATGATTATTGCAACTTATTCTTCTGGTGAAAAAGTACCATAACATTATAATACATATGTGAAAATATTAGATTGAGAGAAACGTTCTGTCTTTAAGACGACTAATTCATACCAGTGGAAATTTATTCTACATGGAGCCATTTGGATCAATTGAAATCTATACTGCTTTTATTCCTAATAAAAAAAAGAAATTTAACAAGAAATTAGACATTGTTTTAAGTCTAACATCTAACACGTTGTATTGTGAGAATTCTTATTTCTCTTTTTTTTTTTTTTTGAGACAGAGTCTCACTCTGGGGCCCTGGATAGAGTGCCATGTGTCATCATAGCTCATGGCAAACTCAAATTCTTTGGGCTCACATGATCCTCATGCCTCAGTTTCCCAAGTAGCTGGGGCTACTAGTCCCCCACTAGCTGCCACAGTGCCCAGCTAGTTTTATTTATTTTTTTTTTTTTTAGTAGAGGCAGGGGTCTGTTTCACTCTTGCTCAGACTGGTCTCGAAGTTTTGTTCTCAAGAAATCCACTCACCTAGGCCTCCCAGAGGGCTAAAATTATAGGCGTGAGCCACTGTTTCCAGCCTAAATTTCTTGCTTTTTATCCCACCACTTTCTGAGTGCTCAATCCACTCTTTGTTTACTAACATATTTCCAGCACTCAGAATATTGTCTAACATGTGATAGAGCCTCAATAGTTATGAAGGCAAAATTGGAAGCATGTCACATACCTTTTTCCCATTTGTATTGAATTACTGATCTATATTTAACAAAACTAAACAGCATTCAGTATGTGTGCAGCTCTGTGCTAAGTGGCCATCAGATTGGGGATAGGAAGCTACATAAAAATTTATAGCATGATTTATTATTTTCTTTTATCAAATATTGTGTATTATTAAAATGGCACTCACTGAAAGCAATTTTAAATTATTTAACTACATTAAAGAGAAACATGTGAAGTTTCTCAGATGCTATAAATTGTAAGACCAGTCCTAAAATAAAGTTTAAAAACTTCCTTTTCATGAAAAACTAAAATATTTGGAACAGGAATATGTAATGTTTCAGTTAAGTAGAAACAATTCATAAATCACAAAATTTTAGCACAATATAAGACATCATTTGCCATTTTGAGGGACTTGAAGATGTCCTAAATACTGTCCATGTTTGTATAAATACTAGTTCTTCTGCTCAGGGATTTAGAGAATGGTTCCCCTTCTGGTCAGAAGAATAGCTTAGTTAATTAGTTCACGAATCAAAGCGCTGAGCTTAAACAGATTCAGAGTGCTTTAGCAAATTTTATAGTTTCCAACTTTTCTGAAACTCTGCATATTAACCGTGGTTGTAACCAAAATCGTTCCAAGTTTAGTTTTCTTTCAAGATATTTTCTCAGCTGGGTCTCATCACTCACAGCTATAATCCCAGCACTGGGGGAGGCCGAGGTGGAAGTACTGCTTGAGGCCAGGAGTTTGATACCAGCCTGGGAAACATAGACAGATCCTGTATCTGAAAAAAAAGTGAAAGAAAGTTGTTCCAGCATGGCGGCTCTCACTTGTAGCCCAGCTGCTTGGGAGGCTGAAGCAGAAGGATCACTTTAAACCAGGAGTTTGAGATTACAGTGAACTATGGTTGCTATTATAGCACCATTGCACTGGTGATGGTGAGTGAAACCTTGTCGAAGGAAAGAGAGAAAGAGAGAAAGGAAGGAAGGAAGGAAGGAAGGAAGGAAGGAAGGAAGGAAGGAAGGAAGGAAGGAAGGAAGGAAGAGATTAAAGAAGGAAAGAAAGATAGATTTTCTTACCTTAATAAGGAAATGAGAAAATGATACCAGTTAAAGGCCTTTTCTTCTCAAAGAAAGTCTTAAGTGTATTGACAAAAATACAAGGTCTGATAATTAAGTTCCCAAACTCATCTTAGAAAATGTACTACATATCTTATTGCTGAATATCACTCTGGTCACCTTCCCTTAGAAGGCTATGCTCAGACACCAGGCCCTCGTCCACCCTTCGAAACAATTTTGGAACTCTTTCTGGAATGACCAACAGAGCTGTCATTGTAGGAGGTCAGAAACTCATTGTAGAAAAAGTGGTATAAATCTCATTGCTAAATATTACTACATCACCAGCAGGTCTACACGAGTACTCTGAAGGTGACTGGACTGATATTCATCAAGGAGCTACATGGCACGTTTTCTAGGAAGAGTTTACGAACTTAAATGTCCAAGCTCATTGGTATATTGCTTATACTTTTATAATTTTAATAATGCATAGCACCTGACCAAAGCATCCAAATTTCTTCTTTTGCTACCAGTTTTACCTTTAAGAATCCCTTTTATTACTCACATTTTTGATCCCATTTGGGAAATGTTATGACAAGATTGAGATTTTTTTTTTCTATTTCAATAAATTGTATTCCTCTGAAATGTGTGGGCTTGAGAGATTCACTCACTCTCTCATTCCCTTGTCCCCTTTAGATCACGGCATGTTAACCAGTGTGAAAGCCTTATCTCTTGAAATTGACAAGTACAAGAATGAACTGAAAACACATATTCTTTTTATTGCTGTTAATAACCACACAAAAGTGTCAATGATAAAAATCACATGTAAAATGATACGATGCATTTAAAGCAGGTTTTAAAAGGCTGTACCTTAAAGAGGCCAGGCTCGGCGCTATGGCAGCTACCTCACTGCCACGTGTGGCCTAAGACTGAAGTTCACTCAGTGAAGGTTTGGCTGGAAGAAGGTGTGAAGCTGAGTCCAAGAGGCATTCTGTCTAGCGTTCACCTGTGCCGGAGGTAGGCCCTATTTCGAGAATTGTCATTTATATAAACCTGGGAATTCCTTTTTGCTTAAGCCATTTGGGGTTAGTTTTTATATCCAGTACTTCAACTAAATAATTTTCACTGAATCTGACCTTGATATCAGAATATGAGAATAGTAGTAGTTCTTAAAATTTTTAAATTGTGAAATTGGATGAGTAGAAATAGTGTGTAAGGTAGTTAAGTGCCCTAAGTTTGGGGTTGAGAGATTGGAAACTCTTACTCATGATAGCAAAATAGTGAATTGGAACGTTGCCTATTGGATGGTGGAATCAAGACAATGATCTTAGTGAAGATGCAGAAGAAAGAATTCAAAGGAAAAAATTTAGACTATTGGAATGTGTTGGCTACATTTTTCACTTAGTAAGGACCTGTAAGAAACAGAAATGCTTAGCTGAAACTGGCCTATCTGGAAATGGGAATAAAATAAAATATATTTTTAAGTCATTTTGCCTAAGTCCTTCCATTTATAATGCTTGAGAGAGTAGAAATTTGAGGGCTCGCATTATGGAAATGCTCCCCAAACTAATAATCAGGAGCAAGGTGGCCGGTGATAGTCAAAGACCTCATGTTATGTACTTCCTTCATCACAAGGGGAGGATTGCTCTGCAGAATTGTGGCCAGAGAAGAGATGATATAGGATTTTGTCTACCCAGGCTTTCAAGTTACCCACTGAGCTTAAAAAAAGATGTAAATTCCAGAGCTAATGCAGCATTAAATTACTCAGTGAAAGCAGACTGAAGAAAATTGGAATAGGTTTTTAGTTTTATTCTTTTTCAGTTGGGACTTTTGACACTTGCAATTTGAAGAGTCTTTAGTGCTAAATTGAGTCTCATAGATACTTAGTTTCTTATATGTGATATAGAAATAATGATAACCTTCTTCTAGGGTGGTATTGAGGCTTAAATTAGACCATACAAGTAACAGATCTAGCACAGTGGCTGGCACATGGTTACATGAGATGTGGCTATAATAAGGCTATAGTTGAGTCTACATGTGGCTCTCCTGTTAACATCAGTAGTTCAAATCTTGGAGAGGAAATTTAAGATAATTAAAAGTGTAATAATTTATTTACAGAACGTTAAACTTGTGACATGCATTATTTTAATATTGATGACAAATATTTTAAATAACAGACTCATAATGGATTATTAATAATGCTGAAATTTTCTATACATAGGTTCAAGTCAACGTGAGACAGGAAACATATATAGAGATCAAGGTGGAAAAGAATGAGTTCAGTTTGTACATTCAGTTTTTTCACTTTTTAAATTTGGGGAGCTTTGAGGACATTTAGGCTAAAATATCAGTTATATAAGCAATTAGGGTTACTAGAAAGATAAGATTGGGGTTATTTTATTTTCCTTTTTGATGATTCATTTGGGGTAAACCATGCAGCCAAGTAGCCAAGACCAGGTAGTCAGTTAAATGTTAATGTGTTGGGGCCCCCGGGAAAGATTTTCTTCCTTGAAGTAAGAGAATTTCCTATAGAAAAGTCTTACTCCTTTCTTCTTTCAACACTGGTTTATAGGGACTTGATGCTTTTAACTGCAGAAAGCTTCTTATAACCACGAAACAAAAGCAGAGGAAATCACAGGTGGAACAAGAGTCCTGCTATCGCTAAACCACCAGATGAACCAATTCTGGAACCACCCAACTATAGCCTTATTTTAGATAAGGTAATAAAAACATTTATTCTTATTAATGTTTTTTACATTTGCAGCTAAAAGCATTCCAACTTCAGGGTTGACACGTGCGTGACTTGACTCGTGAGTGAAAGTTTAAGCAACTCTTTTATACATCTGTACTGTGAGAAAGAGGAGAGATTTGAAGATTGGAGATCAAGAGAAAGGTTTTATTTTTTTTAATTGGAAGTAACTTAACAATATTAAGTTAATAATGGAAGAATAAATGATAACATTGTAGGGGAAATTACAATGAAGAGAAAAATTTTTAAGTCATAAGCAAGGGAGTGTAGAGTTGATTGATTCTCAGAGGCCTTTGTTGGGAAGAAGGATCGTCTCTTTCGAGTATCCAGAGTATCCCCCCCCCATGCAAATGCCCAGGGAAAGGGAAAGCCCACATGTTTGCAATGGGACAGGCACCAGCAGCTGGTAAGGTCAGTAAATTGTCAAAAATCAGACCTGCCACCAGCTGACTTAAGGAAGCATGTAATGTTCTGGAGAACCCAGGGATCAAATTGGTACCAGCTGAGGAGACAGATATTGGGCTGAATACCAACCTAAATAAAAAAGACATAAGAAAGGAAAAAATTCTGGGTAGAAAAGAAAAAATGGAACACACCAAAAGTTATTTGATAGTTGTTTTTAAAGAGACAACTGAAGAGGTTTTCATTTAAAGCCTCAAAGCCCAAAAAGTGTTCTCTCGTTACACTCAAGGGAGAAATGGAAGCGTTTCAACTAGCCATGGTAGGAACATACAGCTCTTTTTAAACTGGATGGTACCAAAAAATGAAACCCAAATCCATAACTGTAATTAACTGGAGTATACAATGGCAGAACTTGCCTCTCCCAAAGTTACATTGATATGAAACTGTTACTGAACATTAAAAAATTAAATGAACAGCAAGAGTTTGAAGTTATGCTTTTCCATTTGGAAATATACCTCTCCTATAGAAGTCTGCTCTTAGAAATTCACGCCGTTAACATTGTTTCCAGATGTATTTCTGGGAAACATTTTTATTTTTTCTTTAGCTAGATCTGTTTTTTAAGCTGTGTGAATGATTAAATTTTACAGAATAGAACCATTTTTGAGGCCTAAAGTTGAAGTAGGAGATCCTAGTGATTATATTGATATTTGAGTGATTTCCCATTCCTGAATGATATGGAGTACAAGAATAATAATGATTCCATCCATGGCTTACTTCCTTTCTAGGCATGCCAAAAAAAATTAAGAATTAAATTAATCTTTCTCCGATTTACGTATTCCGAGAGCAATGGGAAACCATTAACGAAGCCCTACATCTTTCAAAAAGTGATTAACCAGGTACGGAAGAATTGGAAACTATTCAAAACAAATCCTATTTAGTGTTTGAGCCAAAACTGTAAATTATTTTCAAATTATTTCAATGTACATTTCAATATTCCAGCAAAGAAGAATTCTATTTGTTCAGCTGGAAGATGTTCCTGTTGGCATAGTACCAAATTTCCAAAAGTAGGGAGAAAAAAAATGAGAGATGGTAAAAATATTTTTGAGTGTAAGGAACGAATATCATAATGGCAGAGTACATGGGATTAAAATTATTTTCTATATTTTTGTGTTTCTGTCTGAGAACACTATTCAAATTAGTTAATCAGCTGAATATTTCAAAGTATTTGATTTTGTTTAAGTAAAGCAGCAATACTTACATTGTTTATGTCTTTTGTACTATCTCTACCTTTTTCCTCTTTCCTATGCATTTGTGTTATATTTTTTATCTTTTATCTTTTTAAACTTGCCAAAAAGGTAAATAAGTGTCATTAATAAGTTAAATGATGCCAGGCCATGAAATAAGTAAATAAATAAATCCTCCTATAGTACATCTTGGCATTAAATTGTTTTATTGTTAACTTCATATTTCAGGTTATGAATACTAAAGTTATAAAATGAATACTAAAATAATGCAAAATAAATAAAATACTATATTCCATCATCTCACTGCCTAAAACTAATTGATGATAATAACAATGTTTTCTGGCCTTTAACTTTATAACTAGTCTTTAAAATTTTTAAATTTGGGGGACAGCACTTTAAATGCGATGTATTGAAAATTAAAAGTTTTTTATAGAGAGAAAGAAGCAAATAGCCTAAAAGAGGTGCACCTGTGTGCAGGCATGTAGCTATGTTATGGGTATATGTATATCTCTTTTCAATGGCTGTGTAATAGTCTGCTAAGTAAACTTTGTGATTGATTGTAATTTTTCACTATCATAATGTTGATTGTTCTAGAATAATGGTATGTTATTTATATTGCCTCTAATGAAATAAATGATCATTGGACAGCTATTTAGTGCTAAGCACAGCGCGAGGACCCACTATCACACAGGTGAATATGACACAATACTTGCCTTAAGAAGAGTAAAACACGGTGGAGGAAACTGCAAAATAAAAAATTCGTTTAAGGTAAGAACGGATAATACCATAGAGTTAAGGCATCAATGATATCTGAAAACTCAGACTTTATACCACCAGATGCACCTTTTTGGGATAATTTTGCCCCAAAGTAGAGGTCTGCATTTCGGATTAGCTCTTTGTAAGACCAAGTTTACTCTGCTGTCAACCTCTGGTGGTTTGATTCAGGATGTGGAAAACCTACCTTAGTGTGAAATAGAAAGCACCTCCCCCAAGCGGGATTCTTGGAAATGTATCCCATTGGGTAGTAGTCAGTGAAAACTTTTGAAGAAGGCCCTTCAAAAATATAGTTAAGTTGGGGAGGTGAAGTTTTACTGCTGGCTGTTTATAGCTCTGGATGCTGCTGGTGATCCTGTAAGACTGTCCACGCTGGGCAGCATTTTATTAATTTTACCATTCACTAATGAAATATAAGCTCTCACGAGACCAAAATGGCTCTAAAGAACCTTGAACAGTTCCTGGGGTAAAGGTATTCAATAAATATAAGCTTTCTCTCTACAGAAAGTAATCAATCTCTTTTTAGGTGAGCCATCCCAGATCTTCAACCTCTGGGCTTCTGAATTGTGTCTCAGTATTGCTGTAATATTTAAAATATAAAAATACTGCAGATACAGGAGCTTATGAGACCGAAGAAATAGAAAGTAAGTAAAAATGTCATCTAAATAGACTATTTTATCATACTATTCTAAGTGTAATAAATTACACAGGATTGTATTTGTAAGCCTTTTAGAAATTCTCCAGAGCAACCGGGCATCGAATGAATGATTCCAGGAGTTCTGCCCATCTGCCTGGAATGCTACTGCCTTTTCACAGAAGCTACCTTTTTCACCCTGAGTTTCTTTCACACTCTTGTTAACAGGGGCACAAATTCTCATAACAATTTAGATGATGAGGAATTAGATTATCAGTTAAACAGATACTAGGCAACTAGAACCTTTACTCAAGAAGAGTTCTAGGGATCATTACCTGAAGTTGGCAATCCAATCTAAAGAGTATGGGACCTGATCAAACTGAAAAGCTTCTGCACTGCCAAGAACACACTAAGTAAAGCAAATAGACAGCCCTCAGAATGGGAGAGGATTTTTGTAGGTTATATTTCTAACAAAGGTCTAATAACCAGAATCCACAGAGAACACAAACTTATTAATAAGAAAAGAACAAGTGATCCCATTTTATTGTGGGCAAGAGACATGAACAGAAGCTTCTCTGAAGAAGACAGGTGCATGGCCTACAGACACATGAAAAAATGTTCATCATCTTTAATCTTCAGAGAAATGCAAACCAAAACCACTTTGAGGTATCATCTAATTCTGGTAAGAGCAGCCCACATCACAAAATCCCAAAAGTACAGATGTTGGTGTGGATGAGGAGAAAATGGAACACTTCTGCACTGCTGGTGGGAAAGCAAGCTAGTATGTTCATTTTGGAAAGAAGTTTGGAGAACACTCAGGGATCAAAATGCAGACCTGATGTTTGATCCTGCAATTCCTCTGCTAGGTGTGTATCCAAAAGACCAAAAATCACTTGGCACCAAAGATATTTGTACCAGATTGTTCATTGCAGCTCAATTCATAATTGCCAAGTCATGGAAGAAGCCCAAGTGCCCATCGACCCATGAATGGATTAATAAATTATGGCATATGTATACCATGGAATACTATGCAGCATTAAACAAGATGGAGACTTTACTTCTTTTATGTTTACGTGGATGGAGCTGGGAAATATTCTTCATAGTAAAGTATCTCAAGAATGGAAAAAAAATCCAATGTATTCAGTACTACTATAAAACCAATTTATAGTCACTCAAACTTTCATATGAAAGATGAATCACAACTATAGCCCAGGATGAAGGAGGGAAGGGGAGGGAGGATAGGAAGGGAGAGCGGTGGTTTGATAGAGGGATGGTTAATGATGGGACCACAGCTATGGAGCATAAGGGTACAAGTCAAATCTATCAAGTATTGAACACAAATGTCTTAACATTGTGATTAAGTAAAGGAGGGGAAAGCTATGTTAATTAGCAAAATGTAAGCACTTCAATTTGTGAAGATAACCAACACATTGAATCCCACAAAGGGATAAATGTATTCATGATCTGTGTATATATGACTTAATAAAAAATTAAAAAATTAAAATTATCCTTAAAAAAATAAATAAATAAAAAGTATGAATGAGGGATAGATTTACCAGAGATTCAAAGTTTTGTTTCCATTTCTTGATGCTTAATGTTGGCTTACCCCTAAGGGTTGAGATGGACAATATATACACAAGATAGATACAATGTATGTGTCATTAGCTATTTGGTTCTTGTGTTGGTCTATAATTACCTTGTTCTTGTTGAATAAGTGAACCAAGATGATTAAGTAAGTGACTGTTTCTTAATGGCACCAAGAAAAAGAGGCTGGCATGTCCTTTAGCTTTATACTATTAAAAAATATTCATTTTCATTGTCCTATGGAATACTAAGAGCCAAAGAACAAAATATTCTTCACAAATGCACCTTTTACTCACCCCACTGATTTCCTGAGCAGGTGGGACTTTTTACACTTCTATATTTGTATTAATGCAATACCCTCCCCTACCTCTTTGGGGCTGACAAGTGTATTTTATTTATTTTATTTTATTTTTTGGTTGCAGCCCATTGTTTGGTGGGCCTGGACTGGATTCGAACCCGCCAGCTCAGGTATATATGGCTGGCGCCTTAGCCCGCTGAGCCACAGGTGCCGAGCCTATATTTTACTTTTTAACATCCAGCTAAATGATGTCGTGGGGAGGGGAAGCTTTCACTATCTCCCATCTAGAAATAATTTTCTATTTCTTGTGCTAAAAGGCACCCCTATCAATATTTGTCATATTTAATAATTATTTAAGTGTCTGTAGCCCTAGTTAAAACATAAGTTTTGCCAGAACACATTTCAATAGTAAGTCACTGAATGAAAACATTCCACCAGTCTGCAACTCTGAAACCGGAATGGTTTGAATATGTATTTGGTATATTAATCAGTCTAGACTTTAATTTGCTCATGTGTTAACAGGTGCATTTCAACTCTAATATTTCATGTGTACACAACCTGTCTATCATAGGTCAAGACAAGCCACCCATTAATCTGAAATAGAAGTCATGCTACCAGTTAATTTCTGCTACACTCTTAACTTTGCATTATATTTGAAATAAGAAAAGACATTCTGTTTCTTTTCTTTGTATTTGACTTTGTACAGTATTTTCTCTCATGGTATTCTGCCTAAGCATTGCTTTCTTGTTTCGTCTTTTTTTTTTGAGACAGAGCCTCAAGCTGTCACCCTGGATAGAGTGCTGTGGCATCACAGCTCACAGCAACCTCCAATTCCTGGGCTCAAGCGAGTCTCCTGCCTCTGCCTCCCAAGTAGCTGGGACTACAGGCACCTGCCAAAATGCCCGGCCATTTTTTGGTTGCAGCCGTCATTGTTGTTTGGCGGGCCCGGGCTGGATTCGAACCCTCCAGCTCAGGTGTACGTGGCTGGTGCCTTAGCCCATTGAGCCACAGGTGCCGAGCCAAATACAACTAAACCAATTGAACTATTCTAAACTAACTTAAGTCAGACAAGCCTAGTAATTTTATGTTACTAAATTAACATAAAAATAGAACTAATCGAGACCTTACAAGAAAATTTCCTTAAAACACAAACTAATCAATGTCCCAAAGACTGTCTGATGTAGACAAATATAGTCATATGTCATATAAAATATTTTTTACAACACCCTAAGACCTTACTGGGAAGACTCC
>CAUYON010091023.1:0-12565 GCA_963573935.1 Arctocebus calabarensis
ACAGAGCAAGTTCGCAGAATTTATTTCTGTCAAGGCTATTTTCCCTGATCAGACTGTGGCTGCAAATGGGTTTTACTCAGTCTGTGAGTTCTAGCCCTTTGTCTCAGCTTTCATCCCCTGAGGGCCAGGTTAAGCAAAGCAGCCCCTCTGTGAGTATTCTAATCCCTGCTTTGTGTCCAAGCCGGTACCGCCTCAGGCAAATCCTTTACGTGCCTTGGTTGCCAGTCCGCTCTGCCGGCACCGGCACCAGAGAAGCTGCCGCTTCCCCTGGTACCTAGAAGACTGCGAGAGTCTCCTCAAAACATCCCCTGGGGTGCAACTCTCCAGCTATTGTTCCTGGAGCTGGTTGCTGTTTTGTGCCTCAGGCGACCCTCCCACCAGCCAGGTCTCCTCACGGCTCTCTCCCCAAAACACTCCAAGCCGGAAAACCAGCACAGTTCAGCAAGTTTGTGCCCATCCACACCCCTCAAGAAAATCTCCAAGAATCTGGACTCTGTGGGGAACAGGCCTCCAGACCTCTGGGTGAGAGTGGAGGGGAACACCAGGAGCATCAACTTGCAGGTAGAGAGTATATACAGTTTTATGCCTGGCTGGAGAGCGCTACAGCACCCTATTAGGGGAAGGAGGTCTGGTTTTTAGAGGGTCTCTCCCGTGGGATAGAGTGGGAGGACATCCGAACTCTGCTCGCTTGTTTGTATGGAAGTATGGAGTATGCTGCGAGCTGTTCTCTTGGGGGAGGGGACTCCCATCTGCTTGGTGATATGCTCTGTACCATTTTGTTTGTGTCCTCAGGGTCTGAGGTCGCCCTAGCAGGGTTGATGTGTGCTCTTTGGCCTTTTCTTTTGGCTCAGATCCAAACCATCAGCTTTCTTGCTGAGTTTCTGTCCTTTAAAGCTCCTTCTGGACGGGAACCTCTGCAGAAAGCTGGCTACAGATCACCATCTTGGCTCCTCCCCCCAAGACGTCATTTTTAAATGAACTGATGGTATATATACATGACATTTTATTAAGCCACTTGTGAATTGATGGACACTTTGGTTAATTCCACATCCTTGCAATTGTGAATTGTGCTGCAATAAACATTCAAGTGCAGATATGTTTTTAAAAGTATAATTTTCCTTTGGGTAACCTAAAACGTTTATACTCCCTTAGTAGTTTGAGATAAAAAAAGTGAAACAATGGGGATTTTTACTTGTAGAGGTTTTTCATTTGTTTAACAAAATAAAATCTGGCCACCCTATGCCACTCCAACACTAAAGTGATTTTTACACTTCTATATAACTATAAACTCTGAGGAGTGCTGAAGTAGGCTACCCATCCTGGCTCCAACAATATATCTGCCACCTCTGTGGGCCTTATTATCTCTACTTATTGGTTATTTTCTTAGCTTTTCTTCCTGTCCTGAAAGGTAAATCTTTAGATGCAACGTACATAGCCAGCGTCATGTATTAATGATGATAATGCTAATCACTGCTCTATCAAATGCTTTATGAGGTGCCTAGGGGAAGGCACACCCACCATGCCTGTTTGTTAATGGAACTCTGGGCAGCCACAGCATTATTAATAAATTAATTGCCTCATGATGTGAACTTCACACACCCCTCAGGCTCATCTGTTTAGTCATTGGCAAGATTAAAGGAAATAATTTGTTCCACTGAAGACATCCCAGGAGAATTTTACAATAGTAAGGGGGAGTTAGAAACTTGCTCAGGTATATCAAAATGCCATGCTATATACCTTACATACTGTACATACAATTTCAGTAAAATTTTTTCCAAAAGACAAATTGATCAGGGTTTTTATGATCATTGTCATAGTTCCATCTCAACGTTCTAGTTTGCATAAGGGTGATTTCTTCTTATGATAAAGTTGAGAATCAAGACAAACAAAGCCCTTAGAAAACTGGGAAGTGAAAGCTGCAAGGCAAAATTCCATTCCCATGACCTAAAACCACTTGAGCTCTGATAAGCCAGTGATAGCCACAGAAGAGGAAAGTGACATGTTCATGGTCTGATGAGATAGAAACAGAGGTCTATGCTCTCATGTTTTCTGAGTTAGGGTAAAATTAGGGGGATTGACTATATGATTTTTGCCCCTTCCAGCTTTGCCATTTTCTGGGTCTGGGCATTATAGGCTGCCAAATACAGTGATCTTTAGCCCTTCTGAGTAAGCTAGGTCCTTTACAAACAAGTCAGAACGTTTCCTAAATTAGTGAGTATTCTAACTTCCTGAGTTCTACAAACCCTAAATACAACCCTAATGATTTACTTGGTGGTTATCCAGTTTGAAGAAGGAGGTGTGGCATCCCCCCCAAGGAAAATTTCCCACTGTGCAACAATTTTGAAGTAGAATAAAAAGCCAGTATTCATAACTTCCTCAGGTCCTTGGTATACAACAACCAGGAGTGAGTGATAGGATGCTTGTAAGCATGCAAACAATCTGATTCCATTGATCCCAGTTCTGAGAAGCAGAGATCAGAGAAAGAGACTCCTGGCTTCTACTAGACTTTCAGTTCTTTCTCCTATTGCTGGGGTTTTCATTGCCCTTACCAGAGGCTAAATGCCTGACCTCCACTCTTCCATTGCATCTTCACTGACAACCCAAGGACAACTTAAGTCACAGCTTATGATGTTTGTGAAGAGATGGCAGGAAAAGGTAATTAATGGTGCAAGGCTAGAGGGTGCTCTGCTTAGAAGAGTAAATGTAGGCTTGGCACCTGTGGCTCAATGGGCTAAGGTGCCAGCCACATACACCTGAGCTGGCGGATTCGAATCCAGCCCGGGCCAGCCAAACAACAATGATGGCTGCAACCAAAAAATGGCCGGGTGTAGTGGCAGGTGCCTGTATTGGGAGGTAGAGGCAGGAGACTCGCTTGAGCCCAGGAATTAGAGGTTGCTGTGAATTGTGATGCCACAGCACTCTATCCAGGGTGACAGCTTGAGACTCTGTCTCCAAAAAAAAAAAGAAGAGTAAATGTAAAAATCTTATACATTCCATAAATCTTTTATTGGCAGACCTTTATCCCTTCAGAAGCAAACTGTCTTGCTTAACCCCTAAGCCATGAATCTGCCATATGTGTATGTTATTTTCCTTGGTTGCATTTGAGGACTCCTCTACTAAGAGCTTGTTTTTTATTTATTAAATCAAAGCTGTGTACATTAATGCAATCACGGGGTACAATGTGCTGGTTTTATATAGCATTTGAAATATTTTCATTAAATCAGTTAACAAAGCCTTCACTGCATTTTCTTAGTTATTGTGTTAAGACATTTATACTCTACACTTAGTAAATTTAACATATACCCTTGTAAAATGCAGCATAAGTGTGTTCCCACCAATTACCCTCCCTCCACCCAGCCTCCCCCTCCCCTCTCCTCCCTTTCCTCCTTCCCCCTCTTCTTGGGCTATAGTTGGGTTATAGCTTTCATATGAAAGCTATAAATTAGTTTCATAGTAGGGATGAGTACACTGGATACTTTTTCTTCCATTCTTGAGATACTTTGTTAAAAAGAATATGTTCCAGCTCCATCCATGTAAACATGAAAGAGGTAAAGTCTCCACCCTTTTTAAGGCTGCATAATATTCCATGGTGTAAATATACCACAATTTATTAATTCATTCATGGGTCAATGGGCACTTGGGCTTCTTCCATGACTACTAAGAGCTTTTGATTGACCAAGTTGACAAACATGACCAAAGATTTTTATTTCTGGGAGAGAGTCAAGAGTAACATAAGCATCAAGGTAAAAAGATACCCAGGAAAAGTCAAATTTTCATCAAAGATCTTGGTCATTTACCTTCACCAAGACATCTTATCTCTGAGCCTAGCATGGATGTTTGGCTTCATCCACAACCCAGAAATTGCTAAGGAAGCCAAGAATGTCTGTGCTGGATCTAGGCTGCTTCAATATAGTTTGCTGGAGTAGAGGTGTCTCATGTATCTCACAAAGTACTCCACTGATGGGCAGCCAACTCATTATTTACATCATCTAACACATGCATGGTCACCCATCAGCAGGGGCCTCAAAGAGTCATGTCATCCAAGATTTTTTCACTTTCCCTAAATGTCTCATGGTCTATAGAATCTAGCATTGTCAAGATTCAAAATTGAGACTGAAAACTGACCAAGTTCTGAAAATGAATTTATTTAGAATTTTTAATGATTTGGCTGAATTACCTGAGCATACGTCACTTGGAAATTTGTCTGGAACTATACACAAACCATGTACAGCATTAACTCTTGAGATGGGAGATTGGGGGACCGAGGGGCATCTTTAAACCTTTAGTTAATATATGAATGTATGACTTTTGTAATTCATAATATATTAAATAAGCTAACCTGTGGATACAGATTTGGTGCCAGTTTAAACTGGTTGAACAGAAAGGGCAAGCTATGGCCATAAGACATCTGAGAGGAAGAGGTGCCAAGAGCACTTAGATCCCAGATTCAAGGATTGGAGTGGTCAGCCTGAGAAAAGCATTAGGGCTCTTTCCTGGTTGGGGAGGGGATAGGAGTTGCACTTTACCCCCTCTGAGAGGCACTAATGGATGAATTTGCTTCACCATCGCCCTCTACCCCTAGAAACAAAAGATCAAAGTGGTAGATACCCAAGGCAGAGTTAGAATGGATGGGTTGTGAACACAGAGACTTCAAAAACCTATTTCCTGCCCCCTCTTCCCTGTCTCAAAACCTACACTTAAGTTATCTTAGACTGAGGGGCCCTAGGGGACAGAAGACTCTCTAGGTGCTCCTCTTTCTTTCTTCTTCATTCACAGGACAGCCTCAGCTTCTACCCGGCACCACTCTACCTCTTTTAAATCTTAGGATCTATCTTGCAGTTTAGTCAGTCTCATTTGGGGAATTAGGCAATGGCTGTGAAGTTCAATTCATATGAAACTTTGGGGGAAAGCAGATTTGTTTTTATATTTCATCAAAGTAACCATGCCAGCCTGCAATCCCTACAGGCATGCCCAGGTGATGGATGGAAAATGAATGAGAATCTTTGTATGTACAGACTATAGCATCTTTCACATAAATTTAATTCAGAGACTTTATCAACAGCTTGTTGTTTAGCTCTATTGGATTTGGGCTTGGAATGAGTGAACACCCACTAGGACACCAAGGTATCTGGTGACTTCTGATGACTTGCTCAGTGTATGTCTGTGGCAAGGCAACAGAGGGCAGAACAGAATGTCAGGGAAGCATTCAGCTGCTTACTTCCATGCGTTTAGTGATCCTAGACCATTTGAAAGACTGACTATTAACCAAATCCTGAAGAACTAAGGAGCTTGGTTTATGAGGTAGCTGAATCCAGTGGGTGATTGGTCTGAGTCCCTGTCTCAAATGTGCATCCTCATTCTCAAGACTAGTGGAAGTTTTGACTAAGGGAATCAGTTAAGATTCCGGCTTCAGGTACACTGGCTTTTTGACCTTCAGGCACACTATTCCAAGGAATGAGATTGGCCAGGCCCATTGACAAGTAGGCTATTTGCTTTTGGTCCTCAGGGATTTATCTTGCTTAGTTTAGGAAGATAAGAAGACAGCATGATATTTACATGGGGTTAAGCTGGTGAATATGGTTTCTATCATAACATCTGGCTTCAATTCTCTTGTAGGAACCATATACAAATACTACCTTCTTCTTTTCCAAGGACTTCTGAATATTTTATCTCTTTTGAATCTCACAACTCGATACAGGTAAAGAAGAAACAAATAGTCCCATTTGATTAGTGAGGAAACTGAACCCGAGCAAAGTAACATGATTTGTACCAGACTACAAGTTAATGGCAGAGTTTGCAGTGAATTTGAGATCTCCTAACTCCCAGAGCTATGTTATTTGGACAATGCAAAATTATCGGACTTTATGACATGCTTTCTTCTGTTTCCAAACATTTATTGAACACCAATCACATGGCTGGCCTTATTCTAAGAGCTGGAGATAGGGCAGTGAACAAAACAGTATTGCTCTCACAGAGCTTATATTCTGGTGGAGGAGAGAGATAGTCAATAAACAACTAAACATAAAGGTACAATTTGTCATGGCGTTAGGTGCTATAAAAAAGAAAAAGAAAAAGTGAAGTGAGTGCTGTTTTCAAAAAGGTAATCACAGAAAGCATTCTTTATTAAGGTGGCATTTGGGCAGAGACCTGAAAGAAGGGAGTGAACAAATTAAGTGGTGGCAAAGTATTTTAGGCAGAGGGAATGGCGTATGCAAAGGCTAAGGGAGGGGGATGCGTGGTGTGTTGGGGAAATAGAAAGGAAGCCAGTGCACATTTTCTAGGGACTTCCACATAGGTTTATTATATTTAAAAGCAGATAACACTGTTCCACTTTAGTCTGCTACTGATGCTCTTCTCAGAACACACACAAATAATATGACCCATGGTCTTCAGAGCATGCAGCTGAATTACTCAGTCAAGGAAGAGGTGGGCAGGCTCTCCATGCACAGAGAAGGGTTCTAACTCTGGGAGCTCAGTGGCTTCATTAATCAAGGACTGAGATTCATTGGAATACATGTGCATCAATTCAGTTCAGGTTCAATATTAAGATTATTTTGAAGTTCTGTGTTAGTTTGGGTTCAATCACTTTAGAAAATACACAACATCAGTTCCAGTTTGAATCATTTCACTGTATGTTAAGGAAAAAAAAAACCAATAACAACAAACATTGGTTCAGGTCACAGTTCAGTGAGAATATTTGGCTTCAGTTGGTCTGGGGTTAAGGTTGTTAAGCAAGAGAGTGAGGTTGGTTCAAGTGTTTGGTTCCTGGTTTGGTTCCATTGAAGTTCCAGTGAGTATTTAATACCCATCAGAGGCCCCTCTCTGCAGAGGGAGACCTTCTTAAAGCACCGATAGCATCAGTGGTAGGAAAGCCTTTGAAAAAAATGATTCAGTAGATAGTTTTCCCTCTGTCAAACATTTGGAAACAAAGCTTCTTTAAACAGCTACAACATCAATT
Source organism: Arctocebus calabarensis (assembly GCA_963573935.1). Lineage (NCBI taxonomy): Eukaryota > Metazoa > Chordata > Mammalia > Primates > Lorisidae > Arctocebus > Arctocebus calabarensis. The sequence continues at coordinate 6,959 of CAUYON010091023.1, forward strand.
AACAGCAAAGTGATTTAATGACTTGTTTTTGTTTATTTTGTTTTAAAATTAGAGGGAACTTACTTCCCCATACTGTGTCAGACCTAATCCAGAGAGCACATACTCTGACTCTGGTTGCTGAATAGGCTTGCCTCACCCCACCCCCACCCTTCTGTGTTCTGCAGCAGCTAACTCATCCATCACGTATCTGTTGAACCAAGCCTCAAAGCTAGGAAACTGTTTCCTCAAGTGGGAAATAAATTCCCAGAATTCAGAATTCCAAATAGCCTTGCAAAGTCAGCAGCGAAAATGTTATTTTGGTCTCCTTTGATGATTTGACATCATGTGACTTTAGTAGAATGAGATGGGCTTTGGAATCAAGATGAATCTGGTTGCGATCCTGCTGGCCTCTTACTTATGGTTTTGAGCAATTTTCTCAACTCCTCCGAGCCTCAGTTTTTTCTTTGTAAATTGGGTTCATAACAGTACCTGCCTCCCTGGACCAACTGTTCTGAGGATTAGAAAAGATTGTATGTGTGGCTTTTGCCGTGTAGTAGGTATACAGTGACAGTTTTAATGATGATGATGATATTTTCTGATAAAAGGAATAGATTAGCAATTTCCTGATTTTAAACTGACATGTTGTTAACTGACTCTTCAGAAAATTAATGATGCCTGAGTTAATGGCCACAGTGGATGTTCATTCCAAAGATTATGAGCTAAAAGGGAAATGAAGATTTGGAAATTCCACAGTTACTTAATTTCTCATAGACAATCCAGATCATTTCAGCACCCTATTACAAACAAAAATCCACTTTGGAGACCTTTTATCTGGTTTGGCTTCTTTGGATCTGATTAACAGTGTATTTGCCAGACGTCTTTGCCATATGTGTCAGTCTTGCCTTAATTTCTTGGCTCTTAACTTGAGATCGGGAGAGAAACAGAAAAAAAACTCCAACTCTTGCCCATCTGGCACTGCCTCTTTGACATAGTGATAAAAAAAAGAATGAGGAGAGAAACTTCCAAGCATATGCCAAGGATTGCCAAGCTGTATGAATACCCAACTGGCCTCATGGAATGCAGATTAACCAAAACCTTACTCCAGTGAGTAACAACTTGGACAGAATTTAGGAGACAGCCTATTCCAAATTGTTCTCTTGCAATCCATTAGGTGGATGGTGTATCAGACCTCTGGTTAGTAGTCTGTCCTACTGGTTAGCACTCAACATATTAGATCATCCTTCCAGAAGCTATAAGCTTATCTCTATGCAACTGGACAGAAAGAGAAACCGGTAGAAGAGGTCAGAGCTGAAGTTCCAAAGAATTGAATGTCTTCATTGCCTACAATTGACCTTGAATGCATTGAGTTCTCTTTTTTCCAAGATAGAGGATACCACTTAAGGGAGCATCACAATTAAGTGAATTAGCACTCACTGATATAAATAGAACGTGAAATTTTAAAGTCAGTTAACCTACCATCACAAAAGCATTATTTTAATAAGTGAAACTGAAAAGACTTATCAAGCAGATTTGGCAGTTCTCAGTAGATACTTCTAGTTGTAACTTTTCACAGTTAAAATATTTGAGTCATTGAGCAAGACTCTGTCTCAAAAAAAAATGATTTGAGTCACAGGACTTGGAAACTAGGTTGATATGTGATCCTAAACTGATCCATAAACTGGCAATTTTAAGCCTTTCTCCCATGGGAGAGGAGAAAGCTGAATAAATATATTATTCACATGTTTGTGTGAATAATATGCCTACTTCCTCATAAGGTCTAAAGACTAAGCCCATTTAGAAAGTGTAAGTCATGAAATTCTTAGGAGTGTAGACTAAATAATCAAAAGTTGAGGCCTTTCCTTTCTACTGATGTGCTATAAACTAACCAAGTGAACTCATGAAAAAAATAGTTTGTGCGCCTTTTTCAATTGATGCCAAATGCAAGATCACGGAGCAGGCTAGCAATGATAGTGTGCCATGAAGACCTAATTAAACACTGATGATTCATCTACTTCTTAATAGGATGGGATCAGAGTATATTGAACTGAATCGCAAAATTATTAAGGACATTTGGTACATTTTTATTTATTTATTTATGTATTTATTGCAGTTTTTGGCCAGGGCTGGGTTTGAACCCACCACCTCTGGCACATGGGGCCAGTGCCCTACTCCTTTCAGCCACAGGCGCTGCCCCATTTGGTACATTTTCAATTGTGGATATTCTGCCGGCAGCCAGTTCGAATTTAACAGCGACTATGCACCTGAAACAGGGAGAAAGGAAGTTCTAGTCCCCGTTCCGCCACTAGTCAGCTGTGCAAACTGTGAGAGCGCACTTTCTTTTCTGGGATTAGTTTCCCAGTCAGTGAAATAAGAAAGTTGAACCAAATGATCTTTGAGGACACTTTCAGCTTTGAAACTCTATCAATCTACTTAGTTAGACTATAAAAGGGAACAACAAGGTAAAAAAACTGAATATTTAGAGGACTTTGGGTAGGACATTTGGGTAGATGATCAAGGATGTATCTATTGCATATCATTGTCATCAGCCACTAAACTTGACCTGCTTTTCTATTTAGACATGCCAGAGCCTTTGCTAAATGCTTGAGACTTTGTGCCAACACTACTATGACTCCTTGAGTTATTCTCATTGCTGTGTTTATGCCAACCAGCCCTCTCCATGTTTATAGTCAGAGTGTATATCCCATCTGATTTCAGCATTCCATTACTTTGATGGAATGGTAAAGTTACAATGACCACTAAAAAGATTTACTTTGTTAATCTATGAGGAGTTTTAAAGACATCTAAAAATTTAGGCATGGTATATCCTTCTTTACATTTTCTACAATATTCAGAAGCTGCCATTTAACTCTACAGCTAATTTTCTTTTCTTTTTTTTTTTTTTTTGAAACAGAGTCTCACTATGTCATCCTTGGTAGGGTGCAGTGGCATCACAGCTCACAGCAACCTCAAACTCTTGGGCATAAGCGATTCTCTTACCTCAGCCTCACAAGTAGCTGGGACCACAGTTGTCCGCCACAAAATGTGGCTATTTTTTGGTTATTGTTGTAGCTGTTGTTTAGCTGGCCCAGATGGGGTTCAAACCTGCCAGCCTCGGTGTATGTGGCCAGCATCGTAACCACTGTGCTACAGGCGCCACACCTCTACAGCTAATATTATTGGACCATAAATAAGAGGATGACAGTGTTATCCCCACATCTTTAAAGTGCTTTCCACTCAATTTGCTCTCTTAACCAGAATTCTTGCCAACTGAGAAGAATGATAAGACTGGTTATCAAAATATTTCCATTCGGCTTTAAAATTTGGGGTTGGACTTTTATTTGAAAAAGTGTTTCTATGGCTTGGGACTTCACACAATAAACCAAATGCAATTTTGTACTGCTTAACAATGGGAATCCATTCTGAGAAGTGCACCGTTAGGTGATTTCATCTCTGTGCAAACATCATAGAGTATACTTACACAACCCTAGATAATATAGCCAACTACACACCTAGGCTATGGTACAACCTATTTGCTCCTAGGCCACAAAATTGTGCAGAATGTTACTGTACTATATAGAGTAGACAGTTGTAATGCAGTGGTAAGTGTGGTTGACCCTTGAGCAATGCAGGGGTTAGGGGCTCCCTCCCTCTCTGTTTGTAATTTCCCATATAACTATTGACTATCCCAAAACTTAACTACTAATAACCTAGTGTTTACCAGAAGCCTCATTGATAATAAAAAGTCAACTAACATATTTTGTACACATCGCATACTTTATTCTTATGATAAAGCTAGTGAAAAGAAAATGCTATTAAGAAAATAATAAGAGAAAATATATTTACTGTTCATTAAGTGGAAGTGAATCATCAGAGCAACCTTTGGTTTCATCATTTTCACATTGCGTAGGCTGAGGAGGAGAAGGAAGATAAGAGGTTGGTCTTCCTGTCTCAGGGACGGCAGAGATGGAAGAGGTGGAACAGGAGGCAAGAGAGGCAAGCACACTCAGTGCAACTTTTATGGAAAAAAAATCTGTGTGTACATGGACCCATACAGCTCAACCCATGATGTTCAAGAATTAACTGCAATTGCATCTCTAAATATATCCAAACATAGAAAAGGTACAATAATAAGGTACTTTAATTTTCTTTTCCTCTGAGGCAGTGTCTCATTCTGTCACCCAAATTAAGAGTGCCAAGGTGTCAGGCTAGCTCACAGCAACCTCAGATTCCTGGGCTCCAGCAATCCACCTTCTTCAGCCTCCCCAGAAGCTGAGGCTACAAGAGTGTGCTACCAGGGCCAGGTGATATTTTCTAATTTTAGCTGAGACAGGTTCTTGTTCTTCCTCAAGCTGGTTTTAAACTCCTGAGCTCAAGCGATCCTCTTGCCCCAGCCTCCCAGAGTGCTAGGATTACAGGTGTGAGCCACCGCAAGGTATTTTAACCTTGCGGGACCAGCATTTGTATATGTGGTCTATTGTTGACTGACATGTTGTTCTGCAGCACATGACTGTATTGAAGCTGCACTACAGAGGGAAGACTTAGGGAAGCATTGGGAAGTCTAGCCAGCCCTTCCTTTCTCCCTCTCTGCATGCTGAAAATGGCATTTCTCAGGAATCCCAGCCCTTCCAACAGGCTTTTTCTGATCACATTTACCACAGAGTTTTGCTATAGTTCACCATTTGTTTTCCAACGTTCTTATTTCTGATTCTTATGGGAAAACCTAGTCTATAAATTGGAGTGAAAAAGAGAAATTGATTTAATAACAAAAGGGGATGAAATTGAGGGATTCAGGAAATCCTTCTGTTCACAATGAAGAATAGACTAAAATTCCATGTCAGGGTGTGATGGAGTGAAAGTGATTAATAGGTATAGGTTCACAGCCTTCTCCCTCCCCCAGTGCATCAAGAAGTGGGTTTTGGTTTTCTCAGATTCTCACCATTCCAACCTCTCTCTCCTATCTTTGGTAAAATTGATCTTTGACCATCCATGATACAGAATCAAGAAGAGAGAATAAGAACACATGAGAGGCAGGCAGAGGGAAAGGGTGTAGGCTATACTCTAAGCCAATATACAAAAGAAAGTGCTCAGAGAGAGGGGAGGATTGAGAAAAGTGAATTGTAAAACTCGGAGGTCCAGGGGAAGTTGGGAGATGGTGATGAATTAAAGAGAGATGCACTGAAACTGGAAGAACATGATGAAAAAAAAAACAAACAGTAGAGCAAAGGGGATTTTAATGAGCTGTTCTGAATTCACTTTATAGGTTCTGATTAGCACAGAATTTAAATTATTATTTTTTTATACTTTTATTGAGTCATAATTCTGTACATTGGTGCAATCATAGGGCACGATTCATATACATTCAGAAATGTTTTGATCGTACTGCTACAGATAGCCTTCATGGCATTTTCTTGATCACTATATAAAGACATTGATACTCTACATTTAATAAGTTTCCCCAGTACCCTGCTAAGATGTACTGTAGGTGTGATCCCACCAATTGTCCTCCCTCCACCCATACTCCCCCCTCCCCTCCCCTCCCTTTCCCCTTTCCCTGTATTCCTATGCTATAATTGGGTTTTAGCCTTCATATGAAAGCTATAAATTAGCTTCATATTAGGGCTGAGTACA
>CAUYON010091026.1:0-24147 GCA_963573935.1 Arctocebus calabarensis
ATCTGTTTATGCATAGAATCCTCATTGTGTCTGCCAAATTATTCCTTTTGGCGGTTGACCTAGTCTGGTTGTTCATGGTTCCAGATATTTTCCATTGATTCTGCCCATGATTAATTTTACACCATTTGGCTGGATGAGTAGATAAGGACAATTTGAGTTGGGAGTTCTAGGAGTAGTGATTGACCAGTCCTTTGCTTGAAAGCTTGGACTGGTGTCTGTACCTTTTCCCCTAGAGTTTTGCCAAGGACTCATAGAGAGCTACTGCTTGCGAAACTGGGGACCTTCTTGGTGTGGTGGGGTTAAGTTGCTCTGTCTTATTTTCAGTTGTTCTTTGTCTTACCCTAGAGAATCTGTTACTCTGGATTGAAATCTGAGCTATGTAGAATACCAGCAGTTAAGTCACTGCACCCCCCCATAGGCAACAATTGGAAAAGCCAAATCAAACCTTCCCACTACCACACACCCAGGGTACCACTTTGGAAAGTCATGGGTGATTGGCCCAGTTGAAGAGGTCCCAATCAATTGTCCTAGCCTGAATGATCTCAAATGGAAGAGTTAAAAAGTCTCTGGCAACTAGATAGCAGGGATCTGCTGGAAGCTCTCATATAATTCACTCCGGTGCTCTGTGAGCTCAGCAGGGCGCCTCCCCAGCAAGTAGATTAGTCTGGGAAGGTTGATGCCTCCTTCCCCACCTTGCCCCTCTCTCCCACCCAGTCGGTGGTAACAGTTGTGATCCAGTTTTCTCCAATGATCAGATGCTCCAGAGGTTTGCACCTGCCTGGGTCACAGTAAGGTCTGTGGCTCCTCATCCAGTCTGCTACTCTGTGTCACTGTTTGGCAGGGGGAGGTGAGGCCTGACAACCTGCATACTTGATGGGGGCTGGGGTGATTCACTCAGTTCCAGCCCTGACCCTGATTGACGTTGTGGCTGGAACAGAACAAGTTCACAGAATTTATTTCTGTCAAGGCTAATTTCCCTGATCAGACTGGGGCTGCAAATAGGTCAAACTCACTCTGTGAGTTCTAGCCCTTTGTCTCAGCTTTCATCCCCTGAGGGCCAGGTTAGTCTGAAGGTAAGCAAAGCAGCCTGTCTGTGAGTATTGTAATCCTTGCACTCTGTCCCAGTTGGTACCGTCTCAGGCATATCTTTTATGTGACTTGGTTGCTGGTCAGCTCTGCCGGTGGCTACCACTGGAGAAGCCACCCACTTCCCCTGGCTGCCCAGAATCCTGGGAGTGTCTCTTCAAAACATCCCCAGGGGTGCGAGCTCTCCTGCTATTGTTCCTGCAGCTTGTTGCTATTTCGTGCCTCAGGAGACCTTCTTTTCAGCCGGGTCTCCTCTTGGCTCACTCCCCTCTCACCACTCCTAAGCTGGAAAATCAGCACAGATCAGCAACATTCCGCACCCCTTCCACACCCCTCAAGAAAATCTCCAAGAATCTGGACTCTGTGGGGGACAGACCTCCAGACCTCAGGGTGAGAGTGGAGGGAAATACCAGGAACTCCAACTTGCAGGTAGAGTGTATATACAGTTTTATGCCTGGCAGGAGAGTGCTGTGGCACCCTAGTAGGAGAAGGAGGTCTGGTTTTTAGAGGGTCTCTCCCGTGGGGTAGAGTGGGAGGACATCTGAACTCTGCTCACTTGTTTGTATGGAGGTATGGAGTACACTGCGAGCCTCTCTCATGGAGAAGGGGGCTCCTGTCTGGTTGGTGATGTGCTCTGTATCTTTTTGTTTGTGTCCTCGGAGTCTCAGGTCGCCCAGCAGGGTTGACGTGTGTTCTTCAACCTTTTCTTTTGGCTCAGATCCAAACCATCGACTTTCTTGCTGAGTTTCTGTCCTTTAACTCTCCTTCTGGACAGTAACCTCTGTGGAAAGCTAGCTACAGATCGCCATCTTGGCAGCTCCTCCCTACATATACATTTTTATTTCTTAATTTTTTTCCTTTTTTTTGTTATTGGTTTTTGTTTTGCTTTGTTGTGTGTGTGTGTGTGTGTATATATATATATATATATATAGAGAGAGAGAGAGAGAGAGAGAGAGTGCAATAAATTGCCTGGACACCAGTTGATGCTCCAAGAAGAAAGGACAAAGGGGACATAGCCTGGACACCAGGTGGCACTGTGATGTTAGGGGACACAAGACACACAGACTGCTTTTGCTATATAAACTGGGGGCCAGAAGCCACCATCTAGTTGCCAAGGAGATTTGGTCCCATCTTCCTCATTTATTTGCCCTCAATCAGGGCCTGCTTGATTTGCTAGCATTTAGTCCCTGCAGAATTGGAATCTACTCTCTCCAGATTTCTTTGGAGGCATGCCTCAACCTTCCAAACAGTGTTCCCTGGCCACAAAGTAGCTTTCCTGGAGGTGTGGAAGCCATTCAATTCAACCCAAGGATGGCTGTCTGAGCTTAGTAGGCAATCCAGAGCTGGTCATGCACTAGGACCCTGTGGACTGTTCCTCTTGGGTGGTTCTTTCTCAGGTGTCCTGCTAGTAGCTAAGCTAATGGGAGTTCCACCCCACCAGGTGATTCAATCCTGTCCCTGAACACTGTTCAAGTTCACTTGCTCACTGAAGCCCTTCCAAGGCAGCTCCAGCAAGCCCCCCAGTACAAAAAAGAAAAAGCTGCAGGGCAGCCCTTCATGGTCTCTAGCCCTCCTTTGCTGCAGGGCCAGCCAGCCTCAGTACACACCTAGGCATTTGCCTTCTGTGCCAGTCTTCCACTGCTCTTGACCTCCTCATTGGTTCCTGGAGTCTCCTACTGCATCACTGTGCCTCCAGAGTTATGTTTCTGGGTAAGACACCCCAGTCAGAGATGGCTGGAGTCCTTTGTCCCTGGTCTTACCATGAGTGGCTGCTAAGGATATGTCTCTAGTCCGCCATCTTGCTATATGCTCCAAAAAGTGTTTGTTGAGTGAACTAGTATGTTATCTTTCTTTATATATCAGGACCATGTCAGGTTCATCCTCAAAATGGAAGTGTTATCCAAAACTAGACTTTAATAACCATGTCTTTTATTTTCTGCATTCTGATACTTTGCAATCTGGGACCTTGCTGACCAGAAGGAAGGACTGCTCTTCCTGGGGCTAGTCAGGTCCTAGTCTCTAGTAAACAATTTGCCGATTGGCATGCTTTTCAAAACAAACCAGCTCACCCAGAACCTACAATACAACCACCTGATTTATTGGGCTCTTAAACTCAGCACCACTATTCACTTGCATTAATCATCCCAGGACTAGAAACCAAACAACTAGGGACAGCCCCTATTCCCTTGAGCCTGCTGACATTATTCAAATTAGCCAATTATAAGCCTGCTTGCCTTACCCATTTCTTCTTATGGAAAATACAATAAAGGCTTTTGCCCATAGTTTTTCCTTTCTCCTCTGTCTCCTGACTGACCAGTTTTTCCTCATGTGGCCTCTTGGGAACTGTGGGTGATAAACTCTTTATGATGGCAATCCACTGATCTGTTGGCTTTACTATACTTCAAATTTCCTATTAATATACAATATTTCAAAACACAGGTGCTCTATCCACAAGCACCCAAGTGAATCAAACTGAAGGGTTCTGTATATTTCATCAAGTAGGCCATTATATCTTAAAAAAACACTTAGAAAATTATGATTTGATAGCTCATTCTAGCAAATAATCCCTATTGAACATACCACTGTGAAAATATTGGCTATATTTATGACCATGTTAATGTATGTAATACATAATGATAATCATATTAGCTAGTATCATGTAGTGATTTTTCATTTACTAACATTTCAACATATATTTTAATTTATCCTCAGAACAAACATGAATAGGCAAAGGAATTTGTATTTTTCTAATTTTTATTGCTGAGTATAGAAATGTTTAGAGTAGTGAAATGACTTATTTAATTCTACATAGCTTAAAAGGAATCAAAAAATTTTTTTCTGTTATGAGGATGAAATATGTAATAGTCATAAACTGCTTTGACAAAATAAAAGGTACTTTCCAAATCCTAATTTCTTTGGCCAAATATACATTTATATTAACAGGTTTAAAACCTCGAAAACGCTTTTGGACCCGCTGGAAACTGAACAATCTCTCCACGACAACCATACATGGTAGCAAGAAAACACCTACAAAATCAATAAAGGAAAAGCTTGCAAGCAGCCAAGAACGCATATTAGCGAGTAAGTAGTTTTTTGTACACTGCAAAATGGAATAGGTAGCCAAATCAAGTATATTAGGTTATTTTATTAGAGATAATTTTCTAATGGTTTATTTTTGATAAAGGTCTTAAAATAATATTTTATTTATAGATTAGTGTCATAGTACATGCTATGGTACATGCTTCCATTTGCCTAAAATACACATTCTTCTATTCTTCTATACTTTTTATCTTTATTTGTATGGAATTTTTGTCCTCATGTACACTATAGATATTCTTACTTTTATGTGTATTGATAACTGATTAATAATGTGTTTTGCCAGTAGATAAAGTTTAAATTTTTTATTTAGGCCTTTTAAATTATGTTTTCTTTAGTGTTTCAGTTTGGGGGCACTTTTGTCTAGATTTACCTAAGATTGTAAAAATATCTACCTATGTCTTTTTTCTAGTTTAAATACAAATCTAGCTATTTTTTTTGTTTCTGTGTTTGATTTAATGTTTTAATATATTTAGAATTTATTTTGTAATACGGATGGTGGTTTTATTCCAGTATGATGTTTTTTCCAAATAACTCATTTATTAAATAGTCTACTAATAGACTATTTGAAATACTAATTCACTTAAATTTTTATATTCTCTTCTGTATCTTTGAGTTACATGCCAGATTCCTACAACAGAACTAAAATCCTCAGTTACTCAGCATTAATAACCTTTAAAGGCAAATTTATTTCTGTATTGTTTGTGCTGTATTTGAAGTATGAAACATAGGTCTAATGCTCAGTCCTTTTTTCCGGCCAATTAAATCAGAATGTAGACCCAGTACTTTTTAAAATTTTTAAGCACCTTGGATGATTTCAATTTATAGGCAAAGTTATAAACTACTATTGTACTGAGAAATACTATTCCAACATATACCTTTGGGCCAGGGAAAAGGAGGAACTAACCTAGTCAACCTACTCTTCTGGAAGCTATTTTTTTTCCTTTTTCTTTTTTTTTTTTTTGCAGTTTTTGGCCAGGGCTAGGTTTGAACCCGCCACCTCCGGTATATGGGGCCAGAGCCCTACTCCTTGAGTCACAGATGCTGCCCTGGAAGCTATTTTTTAATTTCTACTTCTAAAATCATTTTTTTAGTTAATTATAGCTCTTCAGATTTGTGCACTATGACCTAATGAAATTAGTTTGAGGTCTGGTTTTCCCCACTTTTATCTCCACAAATATCATCCTATGTGATTTCTACTTTTTAGTAGTTACATTAAATGTCTTGTTTGTTAATGTTGCCCTCAGTGTTCTTTCAGAATTTCATACATATTTGTTATTTTGGGGATCTTGTCTTTGGCTTTGAATGGAAAGTGAGGTAGTCTACTACCTTAATCCAATTTTGCATATCTGTTTTTACTTCTCACTCTCACATGTGAATAATTACTTGGCTGAATATAAAGTTAAAGATTTTTTTTCTATTTTTGTTAAAATTTTAACTTACAGAAAAGTGATAATATTAGCATAAAGATCTAAAATATCCTTTACCCACCAAATATTTACATTTGCCCAATATTTTTTAGCATTTTCTTTCTTTTTTATGTAAGCTTTGAAACTACATATTTCCCTCAGCACTGCCTTAGCTATACTGTATGATTTTAGATGTTATATTTTATCATTTAATTTAAAATATTTTCTAATTTTCATATAATTTCTGCTTTGATCTATGGGTTATTCATAGGGGTGATTTAAATATGAGAGTTTAATGTGAGAGTTTTCTAGATCTCTTATAGTTACTAATTTCTGATTTAAAAAATTTTGTGGTCAAATGATGTATTCTATATAATCTTTTGAAACATCTTAAGAATTATTTTACTGTCCAACACATAGTCTATCTTGGTGAACATTCTCTGTGTAATTAAGAAGACTGTATGTCTGCAGTTATTGTCTAAGTCTTGATCAGTTTGACATAGTTGGTAGCGTTATTCAGATCTTCTATATCAGGAGTCAGCAAATTACAGCTTGTGGACTAGTTCTGGTCTATAGCATATTTTTACACATCCTGTGGACTGAGAATGATTTTTATATTTTTAAGGGTTATAAAAAACAAAATACATAAAACAAAATAAATAATGTGCTGTAGAGACTACATGTGGCCTGAAAATCCTGAAATACTATCTAGCCCTTTATAGAAAAAGGCTGCTAACGCTGTTCTATGTCTTTTCTCAATATTTTGTTTAATTGTTCTATTAATTACTGAGAAGGAATATTAAAATATCTATAATTGTAAAATTGTCTATTACTGTCTTTTATTTTATTGATTTTTGCTTTGTGCATTTTAAGTTATTGGGCCCATACACTTTTTTTCTTTTTTGCAGTTTTTGGCTGGGGCCAAGTTTGAACCCACCACCTCTAGCATATGGGGCTGGCGCCCTACTCCTTTGAGCCACAGGCACCACCCTGGGCACATACACTTTCATTATTTTTTCTTTTCTTTTTTTTTTTTTTTTTTGTACAGAGAGTCTCACTGTTTTGCCCTCGGTAGAGTGCCGCAGCGTCACACTGCTCACAGCAACCTCCAGCTCGTGGGCTTAGGCGATTCTCTTGCCTCAGCCTCCCGAGTAGCTGGGACTACAGGTGCCAGCCACAGCGCCCAGCTGTTTTCTTTTTGTTTTGCAGTTTGGCCGAGGCCGGGCTTCAACCCACCACCTTCAATATATGGGTTGGGCGCCCTACTCGCTGAGCCACAGACGCCGCCCTATTATTTTTTTCTTTAATCATTACAAAATGTTCCTTTATATCTATGATAATTCTCCTTGAGTTTTGTTTTGTTTAAGCTTAATATAGCCGCTTCAGATTTCTTATAATTATGGTTTACATGGTGTATCTTTTCCTGCCATTTTACTCATTTAAAGTCTGTGTTTTTATATTTAATTTGTGTTTCTTACAAACAACCTATAGTTAAGTCTTTTTTGTTTGTTTGTTTGATTGTTTTTGAGACAGTCTTACTCCATCACCCTCAGTAGAGTGCCATGGTGTTGTTATAGCTCACAGCAACCTCAAACTTTTGGGCTCAAGAGATCTTCTTGCCTCAGCTTCCCAAGTAGCTGAGACTACAGGCACCTGCCTATTTTTCATAGAGATGGAGTCTTGCTCTTGCTCAGATTGGTCTTGAACTCCTGAGCTCGAGTGAAACTCTGGCCTTGGCCTCCCAAAGTGCTAGGATTACAGGCATGGGCCCCCATGCCTGGCCCTGAGTCTCGTTTTCTTAATTCAGCCAGACAATTTCTTCCTTTTGATTGGACTGTTACTTATTTACATTTAACATAAATATTCATATGATTTATTTTATTTCTACTCTGGGTCGCTATTTTTTTTTTCAGATTTATCCCATTTGTTCTTTGTTCTTCAATTCTCCTTCCCTGCCTTCTTTTAGTTAATTTAAATTTTTATTCCATTTTAATTCCTCTATTGACTATTTACCTAAACAACTTTTCATTTTTTGAGGGTGTGCTAATTACTACAAAGTGCATCCATAACTTATGAAAATACTGCCTAAAGTTAATATCATCCTACTTTACTTAAAATGTAGAAACCTGGAGAGTATAGTTACGTGTGTGCCCTTTTGTCTTTCGTACTGTTGTCATATAGTATATTAGATCTGCATGAATAATAGTCCCACATTGTATAGTGTCATGATTTTTGTTTCAAGTCGTTCCTTTTTTAGTTTTATTGAGGTATTAATTTATACTGCATGTGTTTAAAATGTAAAATTTGATGAGTGTTGACATAACTATAAAGGTATCAAACCATCACAACTCTCAGAAGAGAAAACATATCAATCACTCTCAAAAATTCCTAAGGCTTTAAAAAAAAAAATCCACTCTCCTGTTAGTGGACATTCACATTTTTCTAGTATTACAAATAATGCTACTGTGAACATTTATGTACAAGTCTTTGTATGGACATAGAATTTTATTCTCTCTGATAAACATCTAATAGTGGAATGGCTGAGTATTATAGTATGTGATATATATAACATTTTAAGAAATTGCTTACCCCAAATTTTACATTTCTACCAGTATATAGGTTATAGTTACTCCACTTACTCATTAACACTTGGCATGGTCTTTTATGTTAGCCATTCTTTTGAGTTACATAAGGAATTTAATTAGGTTTTATTTTAATTTCTCTAATGACTAATCATGATGAAATTAGTGCTTATTTTTTATGTGCTTATTTGCCATCTGTATATCTTCTTTGCTGAAGTGTCACTTCAAATCATGTGCCCCTTTCTACTTGAGTTGTTCTCTTATTATTAAGTTATAAGAGTTCTTTATATATTTTAGATATAAGTCCTTTATCAGATATATGTTTTGCAAATATTCTCTCCCAATTTGGGGCTTGCTATTTTCATTAACATAAAATGGGTTTTTTCCTGTTTTATGAATTAATAAATATTTAACTTTTTCTACTTTACTGCCTGTATAGCAAATGTTCGTAGATATAAAAGCCCACATAAACAAAAGTTCTTTGATGATTTTAGTATTCTCAAGAGTATAGCAAATTAGCCCTGAGACCAATGACTTTGAGGACTACTGTTCTATAGGAAATCACTGTAAAGGAGCTTGGCCCATACCATATCCTGCTATTGCTTTATTATTTCTGTATTGCTTATCCCCAATGTGGACTCAGTCACACTATAAAGAATCCCCTAAATATAAGACTCAAAATAATTTATGTACTAGGCCAAAACTATGTTTTTATCTGGAGACTCTCTAATGTTTTCTCAGTTCTAATGTATTCAACCTGCACATAAAAGACTGAAATGTCCTTCAGCGGGTCACATAATACCTCTAAGCCTTATTTTTCCAACTGAAAAATGAGCTGATTAGATTATTCCTACATTCCTTTTTTCTAAAATTTTGTTACTCCTTGACTTCTATCTATAGGTGCTAAATAATTTTCCAAAGTTGTGGTTAACTCTTGAGGTGGAATTAGCTACAGACTAGTGGTTTAGGATTCATTATTTTAGAGCTCTTCCTCACTATAGCTCTATATGTGTGTGGCTTTATGTATATTAAACCTTAATCCGTGTACTGGAGTAGGGCTGAGGCAGATCAAGAGCAGAGCTAGGGCATGCATATGCATACATATGGGTTTCAAGGAATAGAATTATCTGTGCTCATTTATACTGCTGTCTTAGAATTGCTTCTTTTAATCCAAAATATACTTAAAACATAATTCTTCTTGACATTTGATATGCTTATTGTCACGTGGAGTTAACTTTTTTCCAAAATTTTAACCAAAAGTATTTTGCTTTGTTAAATGAAAGAAACAGATAGCGGATAGTTGAAATTTGCCTTCCAAAACAAAGTGGTGTAATATCTCTGTTTTGAGGACTGGAATGTAAGTAGTTACAGAATTTCAGTCTCTAGAATGACTCAAGATTTACAAGCCAGCTCTAACCAGTGTATATTGTTGGATTATTCACAAGACTAAAATTTTAATGTTCATTTGTCTTATTTTGGTACACCACCATTTAAGCTTTTGAAGTAAAATAAAGATCATTTTTGAAAGACTATTTTTTATACCTCTCCCCCAATTTTAAACTCAACTTTTCCTCTTTATCTGGACATTAAGGTTAAAACATTAACAAAATGCATGATTTTTATAAACTTTAGTTTAAGCCACAAGCAATAAGAAATCTCCTTATATTCAATTAACTTTTAAGTGCTAGTGCACATTACTATACTTCCTGCAATGGGGAGATAAAAAAGAAACATAATATTCATAGACAAGTACTACTTGATATTTAGCAAATGGCATGTTACATAAAAAGTAATAGCCAAAAAGGTTAAAACTCCATATGTTATAAACAGGTACTACTTGAATTTCAATTTGAACCTCTTACTTTGTTACTCTTCACTATTAACAATGTTCAAAGACAATTAAAAAATAACCCCTAAAACTTGAATATAAGATAGCACTTTGAGAATTAATCCAGTAAAATCTCCACATTGTAAGATTGGTATTCATTAAATAAGATACCAAAAGATACCAGGAAATTTGCACAGCTAGAGAGTGAAGAAACCCTCAAAGACACTAGTAAGATGGCTAGGTATACAAGTCTCCAATGTAGTATCAATACATAAGTTGTTGTATTGTTATTGTCTATGTCTTAGGTGGAGAAACAAAATGTGAACAGAAATGGAGTGGATAGCATAAGCATGGAATATCCCAAAGAA
Source organism: Arctocebus calabarensis (assembly GCA_963573935.1). Taxonomy (NCBI): domain Eukaryota; kingdom Metazoa; phylum Chordata; class Mammalia; order Primates; family Lorisidae; genus Arctocebus; species Arctocebus calabarensis. The sequence continues at coordinate 10,370 of CAUYON010091026.1, forward strand.
CCAGAAACTAGCATTATTTTTATAGAACTTTGGTTTTCAAATTGTTGTATTGTTATTGTCTATATCTTAGGTGGAGAAAGAAAATGTGAACAGAAGTGGAGTGGATAGCATAAGGCATGGAATATCCCAAAGAACTAGAAACTAGCATTATTTTTACAGAGCTTTGATTTTCAAATCAAATCCAGATCTGATTATTATGAATTTGATTATTATCATAATAATTTGGATAGTTCATATGTACTAGTTAGTAAGCAAGTATTAAGAGTATTAAGTATTTCAGAGACTCTATATTCTTAATGGACTCCATGGGGAATTTTATAAAGACAATAGTCATTGTTACTTTTATCACAATTAACACGTATTTATCATATAGTGACCAGTGCCAACATGGTAGATTTCCAAGATGTGCTTGTTTAACTGACGTAGATGAAAACATATATTCATAAGCATTATATATGTATCTTTGTGTGTGTACGAATACATACATATGTATATGTGCAATTTATTACTAGAGTGCAATAGGATTCCAAGAAAGAAAACAATCTTGAAACTTGAGACTTGTCCCTAAGAGCATAGCAGTGTATCAGTTTACAGTGACAGTAGAGATATTGTAGAAAACTCAGAAACTCATGCCCATTAAATATATCTATGATACCCAGTTTTAATTTCTTTACAATGAACTGAGAATTCAGTAATAATCTGCCAGTCAAGTTGAGTCATCGTTTCTCTAGATTTTTATTACTTTTTCCTATGGTCTTACCCATACCTAATTAAGCAGGAAAGTTTTTATAATAACTCGCCCTCTTCCATTGCCATTCCTTACCCACCGTAAGGACAGGCTTCAATTCTGAATAATTTGAAAACAGTTGCAGTTTTGAACAGAGAAGTTGCCTGATCTGGAATGTATTTTGACAAAATCACTCCTGCTGCTCTATTTGAGAAGGGACTATGGTGGAGAAGCAGGGAGGAACATTTGTGCACTTTGTGTTCAGTAATCATTTTACTGCCAAAGCAGTTGCTATCTCTTTCTAGTGTTTACATTTCCTTTAAAGCCTAACTGTGAATATCAAAAAATATTTCAGCATCTAGGAAAACAAGGTGGAAGGGTACATGGAGGGGAGTAATTCTTTTCAGTGTGTTTAAGGAAGAAAAAAAAATGAATAAACAGGTATAGTTCCTAAAGAGATTGTTTTTTGTTTTTTTTTCCCCATGTACCTATTATTTCTCAATTGTAGAGACACATTAGAATTTTCTGGGGAGGCTTGGCACCTGTGCTCAATGGTTAGGGTGCCAGCCACATACACTGGAGCTGTGGGTTTGAACCCAGCCTGGATCTGTTAAACAACAATGGCAACAACAACAATAAAAAAAAATAACCAAGTGTTGTGGTGGGTAGTAGTCCCAGCTACTTGGGAGGCTGAGGCAAGAGAATCTCTGAAGCCCAAGAGTTTGAGGTTGCTGTGAGCTGTGATGCCATAGTATTCTACAGAGGGTGAATAGAGACACTCCATCTCCAAAAAAAAGAATTTTATGAGGTATTTAAAAATACTACTTCTTGGGCCCCCTTTCACATATAAAATGCCATTGGTTTATGATTGAGGTTAGGCCTCATTATTAAAAATAAAAAAATCCCAGGTGATTCTAGTAAACATCTAGCATTGAAATCAATTGCTTTCAATCCTTCTTAGATCTTATCCTCTGATAATTTTGGGCAACTTGTGACTGACTGCCTCTACCATCTACAGTGGTTCTCAACCTTCCTAATGCCACAGCCCTTTAATACAGTTCCTGTGGGTCCTGACCCATGTTGATAACCACTGATCTAGAAGAAAACAAAACTCTATGGGCCAAAGGAATTTCCACTATCATTCATGAACTTTTTCTCTTGAGGTAAGGCAGTTAAGGAGAGGATCATCTTTATGTTGAAAGTGAAGGCAGAGTAATTTCCTTCATATGGAGGCAAAGTGATATTGATAGTTTTCCAACTATATTAAGAGTAAGGAGGCACAATTCAGGCTAATAGGAAGTCCAGACTATAGTTAAAACTTTCCTTAATTATCCTGGGTAGGAACAGACCATACAATATCCCTCAGGGAAGAATCACGAATGGTTCCACAGAGATTATGTCTATTTCTCTCTTTGTCTGCTTAATGGTTCACCACGGAAAGTTATTAATTACTCTTACTTGGCCCTGTAGAATCCCAGTTTATGGCACTGGCTTTAAAAACATCTAGTATTGATGATACTTTTGTAATACCCTTCCAATATATGTAGTGTACAAACTAGGTTATTAGAAAATAACTATGGCTTCCATTTGGGGCACTTTTTATCACTCTCTCTGATTCTTTGTGGAAAACAAACTGTCATGTTACAAGCCATGGTATGGCAAGGCCCATGTGGTGAGGAAATGATGTATACAGCAAACAGCCAAGACCTGAAGACCTAAGGTGGATCTATTTCTGAGTTGAGTGTTATGATAGATGTCTATATCCCTGGTCCCTGGTCAACAGCTAGATTGCAGCTACAGAAGAGATTCTGACCAGAGACACCTGGCTGAACCATCCCTGCATTCCTGAGTCCCATAAACTATGAGATAATTCATACTGGTGTTTTAATCCATTAAGTTTTAATTTGTCACACAACAATAGATAAGTATTACATACATGGCAGGATTCATTAAGAGAAGAATTTGTCATCTTTGAGCTAAATGTTATTATTCATCTCACATTTCAATTATTAGAATATCAATAATATGAAAGAAAATAATTCTGTATATGTTCTCATAAATTCAATGATGAGGATTTGAAAAATAAAACCATATAATAATCAGGAAGTAAAAGGATAATACCACTGGCATCTTCCAACGTGAGAATAAATTCCTAGTTCCCTGAGAGGTATAGTTTGAGAAAGGAGGGATAAAAGATTGTTGGGAAGAGATTTGTACTATTATTTCTTCCATTCTGCCAAATCTCTTCAATTTAAAAGAAAACAAATTTTCTTGATAAACCATTCAAAGTTGGAGGATAGGTGGGAGCATATGTGGGCCTGAAGAAACAAGTCCCCTTTGTGCAGGCACCAGCCGTTGAATAAATACTATGCAGAAGTTCAATAAGGATTATCTGACAACAATGCTGTAGCAGTTACACAAAAAGTTTTAATTACATATTTTATATTAAGATACACAGTAGAAACTCAAACCAGAGAGACCAATTAAAAGATAATTTCTAAAAACTCTGTTTCAGAGTGGTGATCATAGAAATGGTCAAGACTGATGTCATCTGGTACCTACATGTTAGTCATAGAGGCCCACTAACCAGTACCCATCCTACTGGCTTTCAAATATACATAATATCATTCCTGTACTTGATGAGGTTAGATTATGGTTTAGTTTTCTTTAGCCATGTTATTTATGTGTAAAGTTGGTCTAAGGGAAGTAGAGGGATTCTTGTCTTAGTCATGCTCAAGTAAATGACAGTGGAGTAAGGGTGTAAATGAAACTGTGTGATAAATCTTGTAAGTCATTCCAAAGCACCAATTTTGAGAAAGGAGGGAGAGAGGATTGTTGGGAAGAGACTTGGACTATTACTTCTTGCTTCCTACCAAATCTCTTTAATTTAAAAGAAAGCAAATTTTCTTGATAAACCATTCAAAGTTGGAGGATAGGTAGGAGCATATTTTGGCCTGATGTTATTAGATACATTTTCATATTAAAGAAAACATAGATGTGTGATGGAGTAGAATGCAAAAGCCACATGAGTTTTAAGAGAAAAGAAATTTTCTGTCTTTGGTGGGCTACCTTTGCATTGTTCCCTAGATTCTCATTCTATAGGTCTATTATTGTAGCTATTTTGTTAGGGCAACTGCTTTAGGGTTGGTTTTACTGTAGCTGGTTCCACTAGTTCTTTATGTTCTTCCGGACTCCAGAGAAAAAGAAGAGCAACTCTAAGGAACTCTAAGATTTCATCTGCAGCATTTTCCTTCTTTCTGTCATTTAATTGAATTTGCAGACAACTCAAAGGCTGATGATTATATATGGATTATCTATGCCCAAATGTTTTTGTTCACTTACTGTATTGAATGTATCTTTTGTGTTATTTCTTTGTTAACATTTCATGTTCCTTTATTTAATTTTTCCTTCCTAATTATTAGAAGCCCATGTATTTAATTTTTTCTTTCATGTATCTTATGTATTTTCTTTTCTCTGTTTATATGGATATTCTGCACAATGCTTTCCATTCATAAATAAAGGGATGGATATAAGAGTTAAATAGGAATCAGAATTGGAAATTACATAATTTCTTTTCTCCTTTTGAGTCAAATCATTATAGCATAGATAATCACTGTGCGAAATGAATGGCCAAAACATGGTCATATTTGTGTGCAAATGCAAAGATAATATCCCAATTTAAAAAAGAGAGAAAAAAATAGGAGACCACTAGCTAATAACCCTAATAATCTAAGAGCAGGAAGCACTTGCTAAGTGACATATATATACTCATGTATTTGTTAGAATTCTGCATCTATCCAGCTACATGAGTTTGTGTATATTAAACTATCAATTTCCTGGTCTACAAATGAGTAAAAGGAACAGAGGCCCCTTATAGTTTTAAGTGTATGTAACTAGAACAGATTTTATTTTCTAAAATTTGCATCATATATGTAAAAACAAAAAATTAATTTTTTAGAAAGACTTTTTAGACACCCAATGCTACTAGGAATGGACTCACTATTAAATGTTGGTTTTGCCTAATTTGGTATTGCTGTGTAATTTGATGGTAACTATAACTCCACAGATAAAAAATTATTTGGTCCTAAAATAGTGTGTATCCTATATATAGTTTACACTATTTCAATTTAATTTCTGTATACTAATATTTCACTCTAAGTTTTAAAAATGAAATACAATTAGTTTCACTATGAATTTTCCCCCATACTTAAACATTGAATGAATTCACATGAAAAAATTAATTATGGACAGATACTCTGCTAGATACTCAGGAAAGAAATATAAAAAACATAAATCTTCTATGCTCTATATATTCACAAGACTCTAGTCACAAAGAGTTTACAAAACTAGGCTAGTAAAGTCTTTGAATCAGATGATAGCTCAGTATATAATCCATACTAACTCCTGAGAATATATTTGAGGAAGGGCAATTCTTTTTAGCTTCCAGCAGCCTGGTCATGTAAGTGAAGCACAAGAAAATAAAACACATCTATTGTTTCTATTGATCTAGACTTTTCATATAATTATCATCTGTAAATGGATTACCAAATAATATTTTATGTAAAGGGACTTAAATTACAAATATTTTAAAATTAAAACCACAATGGTTATCATACCAACCGTTTAATATAAATAAATGTTGACTTCCCTTCAGTGAACATATTAAAATGCTACCAAAATCTGCTGCCAGGGAATAATTTTAAAATAGAAATTCATCTTTCTAAAAAGCCCATTATCTGTAGTCTGCTCTCAAGCCTTTGTGATATTCAGGGACCCTTTTCCCTAAGTATATCTTCTATTTAGGGCATTGTGCCTTTGCCATCTAACAGGAAAACAACTTTCAATGCTACTACATTTTGAATGGTGGAGGTTCAAAATTAAAGATTAGAAAATGGCTAAGTTTAAATACACATATGCACAGGTTTTAAATATGATACTTTTCTAGTCACACAGTCAAATATATTCTTACTTTAAAATCCTATAAATTCTTTTATTTGTAATGATTTAACTTATATAATTAACTTTAATTGGCAACAGTACGTGGCAAAACATTTTTCACATATTTTTACTATTCCCTGTGAGACATCTATTGTAAGCATTGCTGAAGGCTCTCATTTTTGTCTGTCTTCCAAGATTTGCTGGTCCAAGTGCTGTGGACTAGACTTGGTATTGGTACAAGGGGGAGGGGAAACTTGCAGTTGAGCCAGACAGTTTTGTTAGCCCTTTAAAATTAAAAGCATATGAAACAGATACAGCTTATTAAGTTGTGTTTTTTTATAAATAACATAAACTTAAATAACAAACAATAAAGTTCAAATACAACTTAAAATAGACTTTAATGCTGTAACCACAGGGAAAAAAAGCATGATTATTTGTAGAAAGAACATTATTCAAAGCCATATTCCCCCAATATGAATTATACAAAAGATAGATTATGTTACTTGAAAAAAAAGGTAGAGACTTCTGAATTTTACTTTTAGGTATTATAAAATGTCATTTTGTGGCAAGTGAGATGAAGTACAGTATTATCAATATTATTGCTATTTTATATACAAGATTTTTGAAAATATTCCCTTCTATTTTGAGCAGCATTGGGAACTTTGTTCATTAATAGTTTCAATCATGTTCTAATCCTACAATTTTGAAAACTACCTCTTTAATTTAATTTCATAATAGGATTTATGAGAATATTCTTTTTTTAATTAAAGTTTAAGTGGCTTATAATTTTTCTTACTAAAAAGCATTTTAAAATACTGCTCATCTTCCATAGTTAGTTTTGACTTGATTATGTGACAAATCATTCCAGCAGCCTTTAGGTCTGACATATCTTATATAACATCATCCGCATTATTATTATAGCAGCTATTTTATAAGCAGATAAGAATATTTAAATAATCATTATCAGATACTCAAATCTAGTGTACTCTTAAGGGTAAATTAATTTAAGAAAAAAATTACTATTACTAACACCATGATTGTACAGTTTTACAAGTTTTTACAACCTTTAGTTACTAAATCTGATTATCATGTATACTTTTCAAATCTTTCTTTAATGCAGTGTCTTAACATAAACATAAATGCACAAGTCCAGCTTGATCAATTTTCAGTAGTTTTCCAGCCTTTCTTGGATACTTAAAAAAAAGAAAAGAGAAGAAAAGAAAAGAAAGAAAACAGTCCACTTAAAGAAATCTCCCTGCTGGAACTGGTTTCTTATATATCATATGTGATTAAGTTATTGCCATAGGAAGGAAGTGGGCTGTTTTTTGTTCTTTCTTTGTTTTTTTCCCTCTTACAGGAATCCCCTTTTGATTTAAGGCAACAAACATTTCTCCTCCATTGTGCGTCCATTTAGCCGATGCATATGTGTTGTAGTGGTTTTCCAGAATTAATTCTTTGAAGTTGCAATCTTCATTGCATTCTTTCTGTTAAAACAGCAAACAACATTATCCAAATGATTTTTAGAGAGGCTCAACTAAAGAGTAAGCAGGTATTATTTGGCAGAATTGAAACATACATGACTTTTTAAATGTCAAGTTGAGTAGGCCTAGTGCCATTTATTATATACACTTGCATAGTGTATTTGCAAAACAAAGTCGTTTTAAATTTTAAAACAGATAACATAATACACATTTAGTTTATGCAGCATGACTTAAAAAAACCTAGTTTTCTAGTGGTCAGTGTCTACTTTTTTTTACTATGAGTAAATTAATTAAACCTCATTTTAATCTTTGCAAATCACACATTCTCTAACCAATGGAAATTTGGTGCAGTTAGAAGAGCCTCTGCCTCCCTCAGGTGAGGAACATATTTTACAACTTTTCTTCATTTACTACTACACTTCCTTTGATGGTAATGGAAAATAAAAAGTTAATTTATTTGTGTATCTATCCAACCATTTATTCATTCAATTTAGCCTGTGCCAGGCATTATGCTGAGCTATGGGAATACATAAGAAAGCCAATTATACTTTATTACAGTGGGATGAACTGTTACATATTTTGCATTGTAATAAAGTGGGAACAATGTGAATGCTTACAGTTCAAAGCCAATGCTTATAAGATTGATGTTGATATACTGAGCACTTCAGGAATTTTTTTTCACAAGAATTTTCATGTCAGCAATGTGCAAATTGAGTGAACTTTAGCAAAAAGAGCTTTAATACTAACAAATGGAAATTTTAGATTTTAAGTATCTAAAATGCACATCAGATTTCAGAGCTGGAAGGATACATAAAAGCATTTTACAGATGAAGAAACCAAGTCCAGAGAGCTTAAGCAATTTGTCCAAAGTCAAACAGAAATCATTTTTCTTAGTGTCTAAGTATAAGGTGTTTTAATAAAATCATTAAACTATGCAGTTGGAGAGAAATTAATTTCATTTTTACTTTTCATAAAAGCAAGATATTTTTGACAAAATTAAGTTTGAAAAATCTATTCAAACTATCAGTTATTAATACCTTTGCATAGAGTTTTCCTTCCTTGTTCATTGCAAGATAATATTCACTTTCCACCCCTTTGATTGCCACAATTCCAACTGCCACTGTCCTGATTTCCATGATATCTGCAAGAGATCAAAGAACGATACATCAATTAAGTAGTCAAGTTTGCTGGTTATCCAAGAATGTCCATCTTCATTTTTATTTCAACCAGAAGTTGTTAAAATTATTAATGTGATTATTTACTTAGCCCAAGAGCCCTACCCATAATACATAAACATAAATATCAGAGTAGTCATTAAATATGGGTAGTACAAACTGATTTTTTATTTTGTAGAAAAAGAAACTTGTATTCAAAGAAATAGTTAAAATATTCAAATTAAGCTTTTTATTTCCTAAAATTAATTTCTAATTTACTACAATGGTAATAATAATAGCTAATTTTTATTTAATTCATACCATATGCCAAAGATTGTTCCAATGCTGTTATGTTAGCTATGATAGTTAGTTACGATAACTCATTTAGTTATCCTTACAGACTATGAGGCTGGTGACCTTATTATCCTCATTTAATAAATCAAAAATTGAAATACAAAGTAATTTGCCCAAATTCTTATACTTTTTAAGTGTAGAACTATAATTTGAACCCAGTTTTGGGGGTCTTAATTAGTATATAATATGTATTTACTATGAAAGTAATATAATAAGCTAACATCTTTCCTTTTCTACTGGCTAACCTTTACTTAAAAAGTTTTGCTAACAGAGGAGGTCTTGAATGTACTGCAAGTGGATACTATCCCTATTAAAGCAATTGTAAGTGATGATAAAGAAAGCCTACTGCCTTTAAAAAACTGATTATTTTAAACTGACAGTGTTTTGATACATAAAAGACTGTTTAAAACAAATTATGAATCCTATTTACATAATATTTTATAACTTTATACTTCTATAATTAATTTTTAAATCTTTGTTGAGCATTATATTGGAACAAAAATAAGAAGGAAGGTAATTAAAATAAATAAATGTGTTCACATATATATTTCTAAGAATCGACAAAACTCTATACAATTGTTATTGCCCTGAAAAAGTACCTTTGCTGAAATTGTATTTACAAAATATATGTTATCACAAGAATGTTAGAGGGAGGGGCAAGATGGCCGACTAGAAGCAGCTCCCGAGAGAGGCTCCTGACCAAGGAGAAGGATAACATCCAAAAAATGCCCAGTTGAGCTCAAGACTGGGAGCCCAGCCAAGAGAGAAGTGATAGCTGCAGATCACCTCTGTTGAGGCAAGCTGCGACTCCAAGAAAGCAAGCTTCAGATACAAAATTCATCTGAAAGGAAAAGTATCCATCCCCTCCCCCAAGAAAGCTGTGGTCTTTTTTGCTTTCTGTTTCCTTTCTTTTTTTCTCTTCATCCACTCCTGAGGGCTTTCTACAGATGAACAGTGAACTGTGGACCTCTTGTCCCACCCCACGGGAGAGTGCTGTGGGAAGTGGGGATTACTTCCCTGCTGTGACTCTGAACACTCTCTCACTAGTGATGAACCAGAAGCCTAACCCCTGCTGAGACTGTGGGAGGAGGTTCTCGAGCAGCACCTCCACTCTCTGTCTGCTAGACCAAGTACCTCACCCGGCAAAGGATTCCAGGAGCCACACCAAGTCTCACCCTCCCCAATGGCCAGCCGCGGCCAGGAACCATAGTATACAACCCTGCCACAGGCCACTCTGTCTCAGCACCCAGGCCCACCCCACTCAAGGGGCTGCAGCAGGAGGGAGCAACTTCACCCTGGGCTGTGCCACCTCCGGACCCAGGCCTGCCTCCTGCCCGCAACACCTGCGGACAAGAGAGATCTTGCCGGGAGTCACGCCACCTTGACACTCAGGCCTGCCCTACCCCAGAGATGCTGGCAGGCATGAGCGACCTGCTGTAGGCCATGCTTACTCGGCACCCAGGCCCACCCCACTCCAGAGTTGCAGGGGGGTAGGAGTGACGTTGCCGCAGGCTGTGCAGCCCCGGGACCCAGACCCACCCCACTCCAGGGGCTGCAATGGGTGAGAGTGACCCCACTGAGGGGCAGAGCAGCCTCAGGAACCAGGCCTGCCCCACTTCAGGGTTTACGGTGGGCAGGAACCACCCCAGCACGGGCCATGCCACCTTGGGACCCAGGCCTGCCTTCTGCCCGCAACACCAGCGGATGTGAGAGACCCCACCAAGAGTTGTGCCACCTCGACACTCAGGTCCGCCCATCCCAGAAATGCCGACAGGCATGAGCAACCTGCCTTGTACCACCCTTTTTCAGCACCCAGGCCTACTGCCCGTCAGCGACACCAGTGGCGTGAGAGACCCCATTGCTGACCACTCCACCTTGGCATCTAGTTCCGCCCAACTTCAGGGACTGTGGCAGGGGTGAGTGACCCCACAGGGGGCTGCTCCACCTCGGCACCCAGGCCTGCCCCCTGCCAGGTGCTCTGGTGGGAGTGAGCGACCCGCTGTGGGCCACGCCACTTCGAAACCCAGGCCTGTTCCACTCCAAGGATTCCTGCAAATGCATGGGATCTACTGCAGGCGGCACTGCCAAGACCCCCAGCCTGCCTTGGCCAATGCTGCCCCAGGGTCCTCTGGTAGCTGCACAACCCGCGTCCTTCCCTCCAGTGCCCTCCCTGCTTCCTCACCAGCTCCTTCCATCTGCCCAGGGATTCAGGAAGTCACACGACCCTGCCCCCCCAAGGCCCTCTCTACCTCTCTGTAGAGCCCTCCATGTGACAAGAGACTGCTGGAGCCACCCACTCTCATTGCCATAGGCACTGGGAGCCAGGCATTGAGAGAACCATGGGCACCATCCCCAGCCCTGCTGCAGGACCTGTGTGTGACATGCTCCACTCCAGAGCTGCTCACACAGCCACAACTCCCTGGCTGGGGCAGCCCCAGAGGAGATACACTAGGTCACTGTCTACAAATATCTTCCAATAATATAGTGATCCCACCAGGGTCCAATCTTGGAGAGATGCTTCCCCAACTCTGAGGACAGCCAGAGGAAACAGCAAAATATAATCATGGGCAGAATCAACAGAAAAACTCTGGCAATATGAATAATCAGAGCAGATCAACTCCTCCAAGGAATGATAAGGCAGACACCACACAAGATCCCATGCATAAACAAATGGCTGAGATGTCAGAAATAGAATTCAGAATCAGGATAGCAAATAAAATCAACAGAATAGAAGAAAAGATGCAAGTAGAATTTCAAGCAGTAATCCAAAAGATGTCTCAAGAATTCAGTGAATTCAAACACAAAATGACCAAAGATTTTGACACATTGAGACAAGAAGTTGCAGCCCTCAAAGATCTGAGAAACACAGTAGAATCCCTCAGCAACAGAATAGAGCAAGCAGAAGAAAGGATTTCTGACATGGAAAACAAAGCTTTCAAATGCTCCCAAACCTACAAAAAGGAAGAGAAATGGAAGGCAAAAATGGATCATTCCCTCAGACAGCTCAGGGATAACTCAAAGAAAACCAATATTTGCCTAATAGGGATACCTAGAAATGACAAAGTGGTGTCACAAGGCACAGAGTCTCTTCTTTATGAGATTATGAAACAGAACTTTCCAGACATGCCAAGAGATTCTGAAATTCAGATAGCAGGCAGTTTCAGAACCCTAGCATGACTCAAGCTGAATAAGTCATCCACCAGGCACTTCATAATTAAGTTCACTAAAGTTAATGTGAAGGAAAAAATTCTGAAAGCAGCCAGACATAAGAAATCCATCACCTACAGGGGGAAGAATACTAGAATAACTGCAGATTTCTCTGATCAAACCTTTCAAGCTAGAAGAGAATGGTCATTGACTTTCAAGATCCTAAAACAAAATAACTGTCAACCTAGGATCCTATACCCAGTTAAACTGAGTTTCATTTATAATGGAGAAATTAAATACTTTAATGACATCCACATGTTGAAGAAATTTGCTAAACCAGCTCTCCAAGATATTCTCAGACCTATTCTCCATAATGACCAGCATAATCCTTCACAAAAGTAAACCCACCTGGAAACTTTTTATCAAATTCCAACTTCTATAGTGATGAAAGGATTAAAAATGTCCACTGGACTTGCTAAAGATTTATCATTATTTTCTATAAATGTGAATGGTTTAAATTGTCCTCTAAAGAGGTATAGGGTGGCTAATTGTATACAAAAACTCAGGCCAGATATCTGTTGGATATAAGAAATTCATCTTACCTTAAAAGATAAATATAGACTCAAGGTGAAGGGATGGTCATCTATATTCCAGGCAAATGGAAAGCAGAAAAAAGCAGGTGTAGCAATCCTATTCAAAGATACAATACACCTTAAACCAACCAAAATAAGGAAGGATAAGGATGAACACTTCATATTTGTTAAAGGTACTACTTAATATGATGAGATTTCAATTATTAATATTTATGCGCCCAACCAGAATGCACCTCAATTTATAAGAGAAACGCTAACAGACATGAGCAACTTGATTACCTTCAGCTCCATAGTAGTCAGAGATTTTAACACCCCTTTAGCAGTGCTGGATAGATCCTCCAAAAGAAGCTAAGTAAAGAAATTTTACATTTAAATTTAAACATCCAACATTTGGATTTAACAGACATCTACAGAACATTTTATCCCAACAAAACTGAATACACATTCTTCTTCTCCTCAGCCCATGGAACATACTCCAAAATTGATCACATCCTAAGTCACAAGTCCAAACATAGCAAATTTAAAAGAATAGAAATTATTCCTTGCATCTTCTCGGACCACCATGGAATAAAAGTTGAACTCAATAACAACAAGAATATGCATACTCATAAAAAAAAAATGGAAGCCTAAATAACATTATGCTGAAGGATAGATGGGTCATTGATGAGATTAAGAAGGAAATTACCAAATTTATGGAACAAAATGACAATGAAGACACGAATTATTAGAACCTCTGGGATACTGCAAAGGCTGTCCTAAGAGGGAAATTTGTAGCACTGCAAGCCTTCCTCAAGAAAATAGAGAAGAAGTTAACAACTTAATGGGACATCGTAAGGAACTGGAGAAGGAGGAACATTCTAACCCCAAACTGAGCAGAAGAAAAGAAATAACCAAAATTAGAGCAGAATTAAATGAAATTGAAAACAAAAGAATTATGCAACAGATCAATAAATCAAAAAGTTGGTTTTTTGAAATGGTCAATAAAATAGATAAACCTTTGGCTAACCTAGCCAAGAAAAAAAGAGTAAAATCTCTAATTTCATCAATCAGAAATGGCAAAGACGAAATAACAATAGACCCCTCAGAAAGTCAAAAAATCCTTAATGAATATTACAAGAAACCTTACTCTCGGAAATATGAAAATCTGAAGGAAATTGACCAATACTTGGAAGCACGCCACCTACCAAGACTTAGCCAGAACAAAGTGGAAATGTTGAACAGGCTTATATCAAGTTCTGAAATAACATCAACTATACAAAATCTCCCTAAAAAGAAAAGCCCGGGACCAGATGGCTTCATGTCAGAATTCTACCAAAACTTTAAAGAGGAAATAGTACCTATATTACTAAACCTCTTCCAAAATATAGAAAAAGAAGGAATACTA
>CAUYON010091033.1:0-29367 GCA_963573935.1 Arctocebus calabarensis
GTACTGGGGAAACTTATTAAATGTAGAGTATCAATGTCTTTATATAGTGATCAAGAAAATGCCATGAAGGCTATCTGTAACAGTACGATCAAAACATTTCTGAATGTATATGAATCGTGCCCTATGATTGCACCAATGTACGGAATTATGAGTCAATAAAATTATAAAAAAATAAAAAATAAAAAATCCAACAACCTGCCAGTACTCAGCCTATGTCTGTGTATGCTGTGTGGTAGCCACCTGCTTTAGATGAGTCCAGTGTTCTCCACGTGGGCCAATCCACACCTCAACCAGTCTTCCCCACTCGTTTATTGCCCATGGGTTCCCTGCGTGTTTGCATAGGACAATCTTGATTTTTGAATACTTGGAGAGGCTTTGATGGAAGTCCCAAAAGTAAATCATATTTGTTTTATTTTTTTTTAATTGTTCAGGCTTTTCCAGTAACTCAAGTATGATAGTGCTAATATGAATTTTTTGTTTGTTCGTTTGTTTTTTAAGATAGTGTCACCCTTGGTAGAGTGCTGTGACATCATAGCTCACAGCAACCTCAAACTCGTGGGCTCAAGTCATTCTCTTGCCTTAGTGTCCCAAGTAGCTGAGGCTGCAGGTGCTCACCACAATGCCTGGCTTTTTTTTTTTTTGGCCAGAGCAAGGTTTGAATCTGCCACCTCCAGCATATGGGGCCAGTGCCCTACTCCTTTGAGCCACAGGTACCGCCCAATGCCTGGCTATTTTTTAGAGATGGAGTCTTGCTCTGGCTGAGGCTGCTCTTAAACCTGTGAACTCAGGCAATTCACTTGCCCTGGCCTACCAAGTGCTAGGATTACAAGCATGAGCCACTGCACCCAGTCCTAATATGAATCTTTAATTATGTCGATGATTACAGTCAAAACCTACAATTCTTTGACCAAGGAAGAAGAAGAAGTGCTACTATTAGTTACAAACATCCATGAGGGTATAGCATTCAAAGCCATCTTTTATACAGTGCTGTGTAGAATTAGAAAGTAACTTTATAGGATGGGGTGCCTGGAGAACTTGTATAAATTTTTCAGGTCTTTAAGGAAAAAAAATAGAAGCTTAAGAAGAGAAATAGGATGATCAATTGGGTTAATTAAGCCTATGAGCCTATGGGAGAGAAAAAAATCCCTGTTTCCCATTAACTGAATCTCAAGTGTATTTTTAAAAAATAGATTCATTTGTGTTGGATAAGTTACTGGACAGCCTACTAAGCATGAATTCACTCAGCAAACGTTCATCTGGCCTACCTAGAGGTGATCTAAATAGATAATCCCTAGGTAATCCCATGTCCTTACTGCCATTATTCAATATATTGCACTGATTTTTTGTATTTTCATGTTTAGAATTCCTTGAAGTTATCCATTAGCAACCAGGAAGGGTATGTCTAAATGAACATATCAATACCCAATAAATGTGTACAAAAGTAATTAAATTTTAATTAAACATGTATGTGTGTAAAAATATTTACACAGACTTATTTATAAAAAATTTTAAGTTAGAAAACAATTTAACTGGCCAACGAAGGTATGGTCAAATAAATCATGATGTATTCATAGGGTAAAATACTTTATGTATTTCTATTGCTATGTAACAATATTGCTTAGGGGCTTGAAACACACACATTTGTTATTCCATAGTTTGTCAGGAGTCCAGACACAACTTAGGTGGGTCTTTTGCTGAGTATATCACAAGGCTGCAATCAACATGTTGACAAGGGCTGAAGTGTCATCTGAAGCTCGACTAGGGAAGTATCTGCTTTCAGGCTTACTCAAGTTGTTGGCAGAAATGCAGCTGTAAAACTGAGAGCTTTAGTTTCTTTCTGGCTGTCAACTGGATTTCCATCCTCAGCCACAAGTGGCCACCCACAGTTCCTTGCCCCATAGGAATTCTGAACATGGCCTTGTACATCCTCAAAGTCAAGGGAGAGAGGTCCTTAAAAGATGGGTACTAACATTTTATATGACACAATAGCATTTATATATAAGCAATTTTATATATCCTGCCAACTTTGCCATATTCTGTTAGAAGCAAGACACAGGTCCCACACAAACTGAAAGGGCACATCCAACTGTGAACACGAGGAGGTGGGAATACTCTTAAAGTCTGTCTCCCACACCTGCAACATGAAAAGTATGCTTTTGAAAACAAAATGGCTAAGCTATGCACACTGATTTGCATTTGACTTAAGGTCTTGAAAAAGAAGGGGTGACCTCTTGATAAAGAATACCAATAAAAGGAATTCTGATAGTAAAGAATATAAACTGTGATAAATATAGCTACAAAGCTTCCTCTGCAAGTGGACAGCAGCAGACAATTACAGAATATCCTTTTTGCTCAACTAATTATACCTGACAGTACATGTATTTATTTAATAAAACTTTTATGTAAAAAAATGACTTAGATATGGGACGTTGTTTAAAATATATTATTATATTTAAAAAGATAAAATTGCAGTATGAGTTTCATGGACTGTATATACAAGTTTTATTACTTGTATATAAACATACAAAGGAAAAAATACATATACAGAACATACATACATAGCAAAATCTCTTAACAATAGATACTATTGATTGTAGAGACTTTACTTTGTATGTTTCTAGGTACTCCAACTTTTCTACAGTCAATATTTATTTCCCTTCTAGCTAGCAATAAATGCACTATTTTTAAACTCATAGTTTTGAGAATTCAAAATTATGTTCCTTTAATTATAAATTTTCCTTAGTCTCATTGCAAATATAAGCTAGGATTTTTATTTTCCCTTTTTTCAGTTTTTCGTCTTTTAGTTTGTGGTAAAATCCAAGTACTTATTTTTGGTAGAATGCTTGGTTGGTTGCTGGAACTTGGTTTTCCAGGAGCTGGTGTTTGTTCATCATTAGATCTGACAGCTTTTAAAGTAAAAAAAAAAAAAAATTATGCCATGGTACTCTACCAAGGGAGACAAAGTGAAAAAAATAATGAATAAATAAATAAATAAATAAAAACTTAAAGAGTTAATGGATTTTTTCAAAAGAAATTGGCTTTCTTTAATAAAGATTCATTTGCAGCTGCTGTTGTCTCTTATTCTTCTGGTGGCTCCATGCTATACCAGCCATTCTTCCTGATAAAAATAAAATTACATTAGTTCCTTTCATGCAAGGATGTATGTTCTGCATTGGAGAGGATGGAGGCAGGCAGACAAGGACCCGAAACCACCGTTAGCTCCTCTCAGAAAAGATGAATACTTTTTTCGATGCACTTACAATTTCACCAAAAACAGAAACAAACATAATCACCTAAGGATGAGATATTTCAACATCTATCTTGTCTATCAATGTGCTAATACTTAGAATTACATGCATTAAAAGCAAGCAGGTGGACCTGAGCCATAAATACAGACAGAATATGAAATCGCCATTCAAATGTTCTTGAATATTACTTAGTGAAAGCCTTTAATGTTCTCATTGAAACCTTTTTTTTTCAATCCTTCAAAATATAAAGACATGCTGCATTATGAGGAAATCCTCACAAGAATCTTGCCAAAAAGAATTGAATTTTCTCTCCAACTTTCAAGTTAAAGCTTGTGGTCTGTAAATCCCTAAATTATTGTTTGATTCCCCCCCAAATCAAACAATAATTGAGTATCCTTTCTATGTAGATGTTTATAAATCATACTTGGTTTCTCAAATCAAGATTTTCTGGAGGGAAAATAATAGGGAAAAAATAAAAATAAATGAAGAGAAAGATAAATTCTTCCAAAAAAAAGAGTTTTAAAAATCAGCTAAGGTAAACTTTTTTTTTTTTGTTTTGTTTTGATTTTGTTTTGTTTTTCAGATGTCAGGTCAAGAACTGTTATTTTTCCCCATGAAAGCCTCGTTAGAGTGTCTGACCACAGTTCTTAGAAGACACATTTGGTACTGACGCTTGTGTGTCAGTACTTCCTGCCAAGTCTGGTTGTTCTTGGCAAGAAAAAAAAAATCACTTGGATGTGAACTCGTACGGAAACTGCTGTCCAAAGTCTGTGGCCTATATTTCAAAGAGAAATTGTAGAAGAACTAAAGCAGCTCCCCAATGGGTCCTGAATCTTGGCTTCCTCTTCTTTCTCAATGGCAATCTGTTAGAGGTATTGCTCTATTTTATTTTTCCCATCTTTGAAAAGTTACAATTTTCTCAACTTTCTAACCAACACCATACATGATACTGAAGTTTAATTGGCTCCCATTTGATGTTATAAGGAAATTATCTGTTTGGCTTCAATTAATACGCATATATGATTTTCATCCTACCATGTCTGACTCATATTCGAACGATTATCCTTTTCATTTGGCTGACTGTAGATCAATAATTTTATGCACTGGGGGGGTTAAACAGTAATATTTCAGTGATAAGTTTGAAAAGAAGGGGCACTGTTTTTTTTTTCCATTAATTCTTTGTTAGCATGTGTTAAATGTTGGCACATGGCACACATGCTATAAATATTTGTTAAATGAATGATAAGAAATGAATTAATTCAATTGCCATTTATGTAGGTCAATAAATGTATCAACTAGAAATCATGCAGGCAACAGAAATGCAAAGAGCATTGACTTGAAGAGTTAGGTTTTATTTTTCACACATAATAGGAAGCCTGGACTTTAGCAGCCTGAGACTATGGCGTCTGCTCATGTGCCATTTTCATAGGTAGGGTTGTATGTGTGCTGTCCCTGTGAGTCTAACTTCAACATTTCATGCAGAAAGATAAGAGGAAGGAGACAGCATCAATCTGTACCAGGGAGGCAAAACTTTTTCCAAAAATTCTTTTACCAAACTCACATTATGTCTCAGAGGCTTTAACTGTATCCGATGGCAACCCTGTTTTCTACACTGGAGGCAAGAACATTGAGGGGTTGGTTGGCTTGTATGCGTTTCCACTTCAGACAAAACCAGTGTCCTATTAGGAAAGAGCAGATTATCGCATAGGCAATGGGCAATGTCTTCTGGAAATGAGATGATCCGTGCAAAGTGCTCCACGTCTGGCACAGATTAACCACTGAGTAAATTGTAGCTATTATTACTTAATTATCAACCTAGAGTATTTCCCTCTTGGAATTCTCTGCATAACCCCAAATCAAAATCTGTGTACTAGAGGCATTTACATTTTAGTATCTATGCTTTCTGTCCACGAAATTCTATGAAAGCAACTATATTTTTTGAACTTCTCAAATACTGCCAATATCTCTGTTTCCTTTTTTGACATTTCAAATTATTCAAACTCTTCAATCTTGTTATTATTTCCCTTTTTTATAAAAAGTTATCAAGTCCTTATTAAACACATATTAATATGGAGATGTTATGCTGGGCACTAACATTTTTAATATTCAATAAGGCATGACCCTTTATCATGGGTGATCCTGTAATTCATTATCAGAAGACCTGTGGAAGTGAAAGAAGAAATTGAAAGAATTATCCAAGATTAACTGATCTAAACTGTAGTGAATCCAGTAATCTCAGACAAACCTAGAGGTAAGGGCACCCTACTACTGAAGGAGTTTACTATCTTTTGAGGTGAGACCACCATATACATAAGTAATTATGATATGATGGGTTCACTAATAATATTGGCATCTATTAGGGGCTGTGAGAACACAATGGAGAAAGTAACTAGTCCTGCCTGGAGTTACCAACTTTCTCAATCTAGACTTATTCTTTGTACAAGGTCAGGGCTAAATTCTTTTCTTATTTTTTGTTTGTTTGTTTGTTTGTTTGTTCTTTGTGTGTGTGAGTGTGTGACCGAAACACCTCTTTGTCAACATTTATTGAACAGCCACAGGTACCAGAAGACACAGTGCTCAGCCTACATATAGGTACAGGGATGAATGACTCCAAGGACCCTAAGCACTTAAGCTAGGGGACAATAGTGTAAATGATTACATCACAGCACAAATGCAATAGCGGCAACACTGAAGCAGTGGACAATTACTTAAGGCTATGCAGAAAGCACAAATCACAAAAAGAATTACTTCTTTTTTTAATTTCAAAATATTAAGGGAATATAAGTGTTTTTATCACATGACTACTCGTATAATAGGGATTAAGTTAGGGATTTTGGTGTGCCTGTCACCACAATAGTGTTCATTGTAGCCCGTAGGTAAGTTTTCATTGTTCATTCTCTTCCCAAAGTGTCCCCTTGTTGGTTTCCGAGTTTCTTTATGCCCACGTGTTCCACTGCTTAGGTCCCATGTATTGGTGAGAACATATGGTGGTTGGTTTTCCATTCCTGAAACATTTCACCTAGGATAATAGTTTTCATTTCTATTCAAGTTGCTGCAGGTGACATTATTGTTCCTTTTTTATGGCTGAGTAGTACTTCATGGTGTGTATACTTGTGGCAGATGTTAGAGCTGTCTGGAAAGTATCCGACCACTATTCATAATTTTGAGATATATTTCCTCTGTGCCTATTTTGGTGAAGGTTTTTGTCATGAAAGCGACCTGAATTTTTTTTCTAATGCTTTTTATGCATCTATTGAGATGATCCTAAGTCTTTGCTTTTGCTTCTGTTTATGTGGTGAATCACATTGATTGATTTGTGTATGTTGGAACATCCTTGCATCCCTGGGATGAAACCCACCTGGTCATAGTGACTTATCGATGTGTTGTTGAATTCAGTTTGCTTATATTTTGTTGAGGATTTTTGCATCTATGTCCAGATGTTCTATAGTTTTCTGTTTTTCTTGTGTCTTTTCCTGGCTTTGGTAGCAAGATGATCCTGGTTTTGTAGAATGAGTTTGGGAGGATTCCTCCTTCTTAATGTTATAGAATAGTTTCTGTAGGAAGGTATCAGTTCTTCCTTGTAGTTTTGGTAGAATTTAACTGTGAATCTATCTAGTCCAGGTCCTTTGGGGGCTGGGGGTTATTATTGCTTTTAGCTCACTGCTTATTATTATTCAGCCAGCCTATTTCTTTTAAGTAGGATGTTCAGACCATTCACATTGAGTGTTAATATTGATGAATTGGATGCTGTCTGTTCATCATGTTGTATGATACCTATTGCTTTATTTTTCCTCCTATGCTGTTACTTTGTAAGAGCTGTGAGTTTTAACTTTTTGGTGTTTTTACACTGGTGGGTATCTGTTGCACTGTTCTATTAATGGGGAACTTTTATTTCTTGTAGGAAAAGTCTAGCAGTGACAAATTTCCTTACTCTTTGCTTGTCTGAATATCTTTATTTCTCCATCATTTATGAAACTTAGTTTTGCAAGATAAAAAATGCTTGGCTGGCAGCTGTTCTGTTTTACCAGACTTCAGATGGGGCCTTAATCCTTTCTGGTTTGTAAACTGTCCACTGAGAAGCCAGCGTTACCCTGATGGGTTTTGGTTTGTATGGTTTGTTGTTTTTGTCTTGCAACTTCTAGAATTTTCTGCTTTATTTTGACTTTGGCAACGTTAGTCACCATGTATCTTGGAGACGTCCTGTTTGCTGTGAATTGTCCCAATGTTAGATAGCCATCTTGTTTCTGGATATCTACATCTGTGGTGATGCCAGAGAAGTTCTCCTCAATAATTCCCTCACATAAGTTTTTCATGCTATTTGCTTTTGCTTTTTCTCCCTCTAAGATACCTATAATTCATATGTTGGCTTATTTCACATAGTCTCCTATTTCTCTGAGTAATTGCTTCATTCTTCTTTATTCATTTTCCTACATCTTTGGCTGACCGAGATAGATCAAAAGCCTTATCTTCAACCTTTGAGTCTCTTTACTCTGCTTGATCTAGCCTGTTGCCAAAGCTTTCTGCTGTATTTCATAATTTGCTAAATTACTAATTAATTTAAGTTCCATTATTTCCTTTCTTATGATGTCTATCTCTAGTGAGTTTTCATATTTTTTACTTATGTCCTGAGGTTGGGGGGATTGGCTTCTTTGTGTTGGTTGTCAATTTTCTCTTCAATCCCATTCACTTAATTTGCCATTCATGTTCTGAATTCTATTTCTGATGTTTCATCAATTTCCTTCTGAGTGAGGTCTGTTACTATGTATCTATGGTGAGCCTTTCATTGTGTCAAACTAGCTTCCTTTTTCAAGTTTCCAGAATTCTTTTGCTGGTTTCTTCTCATCTGAAACCTTTTCTCCCAGCTCAGGACCTATAGATTTGTTACGCACCTGCTCTCCTTTGCTAGGAACTCTCCTACTTAGAAGAAGAGGTCCCTAGATAGTGCTTTTGCTTCCTACTCTGGAGGACTGACCCAGCAAGAAAGGGGCAAATGCACTGAGAGCCTGTAAGGAAGCTGTTCTCCTGTGTCATCCCATCCCCTATGCTTGTCACAGACCAATCCCAACCTAGGACATACTCCTGGAACTGTTGAACTGGTCCCCAGGCTGCTGCTGGAGCTTAGGCAGGGGACTGGGTGAGTCCCTTTCAATGGAGAAGGGTGGTGTGATCTTGGCTGCACCTGGGCCACTCATGAGAGTTTGGCAGGTGCCGGGGTGGATCATAGGACTGTGAGAGGTGCTGGGCTCATTGCAGGATCATCCAGGTGCCCAGGCACATCATAGGACTGCAGCTGGTGAGACTTTGATGGGTGTGTGTGTGGTGTGGGGACCTTCATGGGCACCTTAATATATTAAGGGGCATTGGTTAGTACCTGGGCATGTTGCAGCATTGTGGCCAATTCTGGAGTGGCAGCTGTGCCACTCACCTTTGGTGGGACAGGAGATGCGTGGTGCCCTGCCAGGCAGCCACAGTGACTGAGGTTCTCCCTCCACCCAGGTCTGACTGTGGCAGCTGCCATGGTGCTACTCAAGGGTGATGATAGCGCTATTGAGATGGGGTGATGGCTGCAGCAGATGCTGAGGACAAATGGGTGACCACTCTACTCCACTCACAGTGGGGGCTCTTGAGGGGTGCATGAGAGCACACCCATCCTGCACCCTTCCTGGACTGGAGGAGGTAATAGGGACACAGCTGCAGTGGAGCTGACCCCTCTGCAGACTGGGCACTCTGCGGCTGAGAGCACTGAATGGCAGCTGTCTCAGTGACCTGGGACTGGACACTGGCAGGGCCCTCTGTACCCGTTCTCCAGCACACAGGGCTGCTGCTAAACAGTCCCCTCGCCACTCCCTGATCAGTTTGGTTACCCCCTGTAGTGAGTGAGCCCCCTCAGAGCTTGGATTGTAGTGTCCACTGGCGGAGTGTGGCGCCCTGGAGATCTCTCCTTGACCTTCCACTGGTGGACACTCCCCCTGGTACCTTCCAATTTTGCCAAGTAGATCATCCCATTTTCCACTCGTGTGTCTCTAGTTGATCTCTCTGACTGTCTATCTGCTGGTGAGCCTCTGCCTGCAAGCCCGGAGCCTCTCCTCTAGAGAGGCAAGTAAAGGCTTCTTCTAGCCCTCTTGGTCCCCTCTGTACAGAGTCAGTGTCTGCATGACCACAGAGGAACACATCTACTTGGCTCTGGTGCACTCCTACTGATGGTTTCCACTGTTTTTACAGATAGAAGTTCAGGTTTAGAATACCTCACTCCCCCTCCCCCCCAAAACCATTGGTCACAATACCTGCACATTGACCAAAACAGAGCCATGGGAGCCAAAGCTACCCCAGTTATTATTCAGTCACAAATCAAGAAGGATACGGATACTAACACTCCATGGCGCAGACTTGAACCAGTATGAAATTCTTCTCAGTCAAGTATCTCAAGAATGGAAGAAAAAGTATCCAATGCACTCAGCTCTACTATGAAACCAATATGTAAGCAAACATGCTTCCCTATGAAAGCTATAACCCAACTACAGCCCGAGATGAAGGGAAAAGAGGAGGGGGAGGGGAGGGAGGAGGCTGGGTGGAGGGAGGGTAATTGGTGGGACCACACCTATGGTGCATTTCACAAAGGTACATGTTAAATCTACTAAATGTAGAGTATGAATGCCTAAACACGATAATTAAGAAAGTGTGGTGAAGGCTATGTTAACCAGTTTGATGAAAGTATTTCAATTTATATATAAAACCACAACATTGTGCCCCATAAATGCATTAATGTACACAGCTATGATTTTTTTTAAAAAAAGAAAGAAATAGTAATGAAAAGAAACCGGCTGTGCTGTCCCTTCCCAGACAGATGCAGATTGCTGTGAGGTCTGCTAGTCTCACGGCCCCTCTGAGAGCCCCCGCCATGTTGGAAGGATTCGCAGCACCCGTTAGGAGGTGTTCCAGCCAACAGCAGCTCCTTCCCTCCTTTCACTTTGCCGCCTCACTCCCTCATTCCTTCTCTCCTTTTTCTTTGCAACTGTACCAAGACTAAGATATGCCTCCATGTCTTTCTTCTTCTCTAAATTCTGCCCCAAAGGAAACCAATTGGGCTGCACTTTCAACTCTCTACCCCGTCAGGACTATCTCCCTAAGAGGGCTCTTTAACAAGGAGGGAAAGTGTTTTCAGCACAGAAACACATTTTCTCCACTTTGACTGAAGTTAGGAACTAGCTGTGGGCCCCCAATCAGGCTCTGCTCTGTAGAGGCCTAAAGACTGGATAAGGAAGACTCAGAAAGACGTAGCTATAGAAGCAATGTCTGCCATGAAGTCAGTCTGCTATTTTTCTACAGGTTTAGATTTTGCAGACAAAGGAAACCCCAGCCCACTGGGAGACTATTTCTAGGTCAGAGTGTGCCAGACTCATATATGATTATATCTGAAAGAAGCACATTCAAGAAGCCATTTTTTTGGCTTTGAAATGCTAATAACTGGGATGGTTTAATGCCCCTTTTCTGGGTCCACATTCTTTGTGTTAGCAACAGTAACACTACTAGCCAAAATATAGTTCACATTGATAACCATGTAGGCCATCATTTTCATCATTATGAAAAGCAAATGTCCTGTGGCTATGCTAATTTTAAAAATATTGGTTTTGCTCTATCAGCAAAGATGTCACTCCTAGTGATACACAGCAAAACAATCAATGGAGAAAGATGATACGAGGATTATGTAATTTTTTATTCTACAGAATATAGGCTCTTTACATAATTTTCAAATGAATTAGTTTACATGTTTAAAAAATACAATCATCTTGACTCATAAAGGAAGATTTCATATTACACATGTTCTTCCAAGCACCTGTTGAGTTTCTGATCTTAAACCTGCTTCCTTTTACATGAAAGATGAAAATAGTTATCCCAAAGCATTTTTAAATTTATTGGGGATGATATAATTTGCATAATGCAATCATACAAAGATGGTATTTGCTAAACTTCTCGCCAAATACTTGAGAAGCAGACAGTTGGTTTTTCACTTTTAAATGGGCCTAAACTCTTTTCGGTAGCTTCCAAACTTATGACACAGTCTACCGTAAAGCAAAAAGAGAGAGAAAGAAAAAAGAAAAGACATATTAATGGAAAAAATTAAAAAAACACTTTGAAATTATTATCTGAGTGAAGAGAAAAATATAGAAAGCTAAGAAAAGGAAATTGGGTATTTGCTTTTAACTAAACTTGAATCCTCTTTTTTGCTACCTGACATATGTTTTAGGCAAGTCACTTAGCTGGGCTCTTTTATGGGTCTTGGGATCTATTCCACTGCTCACTACAAATTCCGAAGTGTTTTCAATATGATTTATACATCTGTTACACTGGAAGCTAACAGGCTCCTACATTAAATACTGTTGCCTCACACTGAAAGTTAAGACGGTCCTTTCAGGTAAAATACCATTTAAGTGAAACAAACTCATTTACAATTTTTTCCAAGTAGGTTTTTGTTTCTAAAGTTTCCAACATTGTAGAAACAAAGAAAGGTGATCAAAGTAATATCTTTTCTGTGATTTCTTCAAAATAGCTTTTGCCAGAAACATCTGTACTTTTTTAGGTGCTGTCTAGGGCTTGCCTTGGGCTTGTAGTTTTATTTCTTTCTTTAACAATAGCTTCCAAAGCAGAAAGATCTACTTTAAGTTCTTTGAAGGGTAAATTTCATAATAGGAAGGATTTTCCCTGCCGAAGATTTGGATACTCACTCCAAGCCAACTTGTGGGGCTTTTCTAAACAGAAGTTGCAACACTTGACACAGTTCAATTAGGTGGGAGACAATGTAATAGACCTGAGGAATTCTGGGGTTTTATTTCCCTTCTTGGGGGATACAATGTTACTGATGCTGATGCCATACCTGACAACTAAGGGATCCTTGGCAAACATCGCACTCCTGGCATGTGACAGATAGGCTCTTGAAACATTTATTGAAGGTCCAATAAATGAATGACAAGGAGAGAATATTTTGTGAATGAATGCCTACAGTTTATCTCTTGCGACTGGCTCCTTCTGAGGACCTAGTTTCTTGATTAGGAGAAAGAGGAACACAGATGTCACTACACAGGATATTCCTGCTAAAACAGGACTCTCCAATGGACATGGTTAGTTGTTCTTCCTATGTGCACCGGTCATAACCTGTCCTTGTCCTTGGCATGGCTGTTTGGATTTTGTGCTTTAGTAGAATATGCAATGAGAAGCAGCCTGGGGTGTGGTACGATGCATCTAACTTGGATGGTATAGTCACACGTCTCTCCTAAAAGTAGCGATCGTAAACTGTGAATTTATTTTTCTATCTTGAA
This sequence comes from Arctocebus calabarensis, assembly GCA_963573935.1. Classification (NCBI taxonomy): domain Eukaryota; kingdom Metazoa; phylum Chordata; class Mammalia; order Primates; family Lorisidae; genus Arctocebus; species Arctocebus calabarensis. The sequence continues at coordinate 12,563 of CAUYON010091033.1, forward strand.
AAATGTACAGATTTCTTCACATGTAGCTGAAGATATGAGTGTGTTTTATAATTTATGTACCTTGTTTCAGGCATTTTTCACCTTTTCGATGTCATAGTTTTTTTTTTTTTTTCCCTGCTCTATTAAAGTACCAAATTGAAATTTGGTGAGTGAGTAAGGATTGGAGAGAGGGTTGGGATTGCATTGATGGCGAACCCTCATTTCTAGAAATTTTTGAGGGCATTCTCATGCTTTGAGCATTCAAAAACCTGTAACAAAATAAGTACTCATTAAATACTTGTAGATATTACTTCATTAATATTTTCTAAAAACAGGGTGAAATGGATTGAAGATAAGATTTTTAAATTGAGGTTTTGCTGTAGTCGAATTTTTCTAGGTACTTAAATTTGCAAATGAAATCCACCTGGTAATTGCCCCACTCCCTTCTTAATTTTGACTCTGAAGACAGAGTCAAAGGCCTCAGGAATATTATACTGATTATTAATATTTGCTTAGTTACATGCTTGGCTTTCTCCTAAGCATGAAGTAGATAACATTGATAATAGTGGAAATACATGGCCATAATTTTGATTGATAACTAGAGAAAAAGATTCTGTTATTATTTTCCATGCTACTAAAGTAAATTCATTATTTTTGAGACATGCTATATTACTTGCTGTGAAAATTGTAGTATTCTTTGTATTAGGGTACAGTTAAAAGACATTACCACCAGGCACGGTGGCTCATGTCTGTAATCCCAGCATTCTGGGAAGCCAAGGTGGGAGGATCCCTTGAGCTCACGAGTTTGAGACCAGCCTGAGCAGGAGCAAGACCCTCACCTCTACTAAAAATAGAAAAACTTAGCTGAATATTGTGGCAGGTGCCTGTTGTCCCAGCTACTCAGGAGGCTGAGGCAGGAGGATCACTTGAGCCCAGAAGTTTGAGGTTATGTTGAGTGAGGCTGATGCCATGGCATTCTAGCATGGGCAACAGACTGAGACTCTGTCTCCAAAGAAATACGAAGTTATTGCCATATTTTTTGAAAGCTTATACTATGATCACACTTGTATGGGGATGTATTATTTTTTAATACGAGTGAAAAAGTGAATGCAAAATAGGGAAATGGAGTAACTAACGATACAGTAGTGAAAACATGAAAAACATCAGATTGGAAAAAATAGCTGAACTGGTGTTTTCAGTTCCCTTAACAACCAAGTAGGCAACTTGATTAATGGTGCAGATTGCAGGCAATTCAGTGGCCACCTGAATGAACATAAGCAGATCATAATCACCTGACAAATTGTGGTCTGAACGTTCTGCTTTGGAAACAAGAAAAATGAACTAAAGCTCACATCCCAGCTGACCCAAAGCACCCATGAACCGTCAATTAGGTACCTACACAAAAGCAGCTTTCGAAACTTCTAAACCATCGTTTGTTAAAAACAGAGCTAGTTTGTTATATTATCAGAAGATAAATTAAGATTAATAAAACTAAATGGTTTGTAGTGTTAATTTAACGTTGATGTACAATGACGTTATCATTGTAAAATGTTACGTTACCATTGTAAAATGTTATCCTACAATCAATGTTCCTATAATAAAGGAAAGACGGGAGTACAATTTAAAAAAAAGAATATATATTAATTTGTAAGTAAGATTCCTCCAAGTGGGAAAACACACAATCATTCTCATCTGATTATTGCCCTGGTTTCCAGAAATAAGCTGAAAACCGACGCTCTGCGTCTGGATCACCCTTTGTACAGTCAGTGGTGGTTGGTTCCTTTGTTCCATTTTTATCTTCTCAACCATTTATCAGATGCTAAAGGGGCTGATTAATCATTGCCGCTAACCGCTGTACTACACAGTGTACCAATTGTAGTCTTGGAACAAAAATAAGGTAAATGATTTGGCAAGCGTTGTGGCCTGATGAACCAAGAATGAAGATCCAACGCGTGGTAGATCTAGTAAGTCCCGCTTTCTGTTTACAGCGCACATTTACTAGACCCTTCTGACGTGCCATTGCCTTATTATCAGTGCTCTGAAAGAAGTAAGAATTACAGAACAGGGAAATCAAATCCAAGTTAAATTGCATAGTACTTGTAAAACAAGGGAAAATGTACCTGGTAACACTGACACTATTCCTTTTACTGTCTTTTAGTCTTTCATGAAGGAAGGACCAAATCTGGCCTGTACAGGGTACATCACAGTTACTTTTGTTCTTATGTGCAAGCAAGCTTCTCTGCAGGGTCTGAAGCGCCCTGGGTAACCAAGGGGTTTCAGTAACCCTGTGTCTTGTGGGAGTAAACCCCCAAAGAATGTGTTAATATACAAACTTGTTAGAAGAAGGGTTATTATTTATTTAGTTTTTTGATGACCATCTGAGCTTTTAATGAGTTGTAACCTTTTTTTTTTAATTATATCATAGCTGTGTACATTAGTGCAAATCATGGGGTACAATGTGCTGGGTTTATAAACAATTTGAAATATTTTCATCAAACTGGTTAACATAGCCTTCCTGGCTTTTTCTGAGTTATTGTGTTGAGACCTTTATATTCTACATTTAGTAAAGGTACCCTTCTAAGATGCACCGTAGGTGTGATCCCACCAATTACACTCCCTCCACCCATCCTCTCCCCTCCCCTCCCCTCCCTTGCCCCATATTCTTGTGCTATGATTGGATTATAGCCTTCATATGAAAGTTATAAATTAGTTTCATAGTAGGGCTGAGTACATTGTATACTTTTTCTTCCATTCTTGAGATACTTTGCTAAGAAGAATATAGAAGAAGGGTTATTTGCCCACTGCTGGGTTTATAGGAATTAAATGAGAAATTAAAAGGTAGAGAAATGTCTACAAATATGGAAAAAGAAACAACAATGTAGCTAATTTACAATATTTAACATATGACCCTCCTCCTTTGATCCTGACTTGTGCCCCATGACAGTGGGACTTTCTAGAGTCCAGATCCGGGTCAATGAGTGTCAAAGCATTTTTTATTCCCTTGCGGTTTTATTTTTTTAAATATTTTTTAAAATTATTTTTTATTAAATCATCACTTTGTACATTGATGCCTTTATGGGGTTCTGGGTACTGCTTCGATATACAATGTGAAATGCTTGCCCTGCCCTTGCTGTTTTAGTATGTGACTGACAACACATTTGTCACCTCTCCCTGCTTCTGTACCCGTGATTTGTCAGTGATACTGGTAGGAGATTGTGAGCTTGGTTCCATTGCCCAAATTACTCCAGTGGTTTCCCCGAAGCACTCCTATACTATTTAATCAGAATCAACATAGGCTTGAGGGATCAATCCCTCCTTATTTATTGTGATCTAGAATGACTAATTCTTTTTGCCTCAATTTTATATCTATGCAAAAGAGATTTGTTCAGTATTTGGTCTGGAACACAGAAGCTACTCTCTGAACTCCATGTACAATCATCAGGGGCTTACCCTGCAAGCACTGGGGAGGTGAAGATCAGATGAGCAGCCCCGATAGTCTCGGCCTGAGGCTGTGAAGCAGGTGGTCTTCAAGAGCTCCCTGGAAAGTTGCTGGGAATCTCATGTCTGTCCATTTGTCTGGCTGCAAGTTTCAGGAGAATGCCCATTTGCCCCTTCCATTCTGCATTTTCATATGAACTCTACTCACTGGCAAATTGTAACTTGAAATTATGGAGCTCCTGCCTTTTCTATAATGCAGACAACGTGCAGGGTGGTGCCTCTGGCTCTTAACTGCTTTTTGTTGGGTTTCCTGCTTTATGAGACATTTTGAGTGAATCCACCAGTTCTTAAAAATTTACTAATTCTCTACTTGTGCCAATTTCAGCATTTATGTCATATAAGTTTTTTTAAGTTCTTTTTTATTTCCAAAGTTCCTAATGAGCTTTTTGCATAGCCACATTGATTCCTGTTTCATTTATGCCCCATCTTATTTTATAATTTCCTTTTCACACTGAAAAGGATGGAATAAGCATCATAAGTATCCTCATTTCAAAGGCTGTCAAAGAGCTTCCTAATTTTATTTTATTTGGAATAAATCAATGTTCTAACTGTTGATTTTCTTGGCTGTCAACAGCTCTTTTCTTCAGTCTCATTTTGTGGCAGGTTGGAAGAGAGTCCCTGGCTTCAAGTATTAAGAGTGGATCCCGCTTCCATCCCAAGCAAGACATTTCTAGTCCTTGTTACCCTTGCAATAGCCAAGATTTTAACCAACCTCCCACAAACAGAAAGCACTGGGTTTCAGCTATGCTACTTCTGTTCCACTTCTAGAACATGCTTACATTGTTTTTGTGAGCTCAGTAATTCTTAATTAATTTTATCTCCCATTGCTCTGTTTTTGAAAAAGAAAGAGGCAATATGTAAACACGCACTTATAAAGCCTTTATAACCAGAAGCCTATTTGAGACATATTTCAATATCTTAAATATTTTCCAGAATCCATTGCCTTCTTCAAAAATTTTAATAATTCATGGCCAAAGGTTTCCTGTTGAATATATAAAATGATCTACAGATACCCGGGACAGCCTTGATTTAAAGTACTTTATTTCAATGAAGAATATACATCTAGTAATTAAATTTGCTTATTTATATAACTCTTTGCTTCGCCAAAGATTTTTAAAGCAACATAAATGTGATTTATAAGAATCTTGTAAGTAAATTCAAAAATTACAAACAATTTCTGGAGAATATGTAGTATAGTTTTCTGATTCTGCAAGAAATAGATTTAGTCCAAAGCAAGAAAATTTTAGTAAAAATAAAAAATAAAATAAAAAGTAAATTAAAAATAGTCTAAAGTAAATCTAATCAGTTCTCATTCCTCACATGACTATTTTCTCCCATTCTTCATTCATGCTACAGGCATTTCCACACTGAAATAACCCATGAAATTAAGAATTGGTATGTCTGTCCTTGTAACTTGATTGCACTGACCTCTGCCAATCTGCCCATTCTACCTGTAGGACTATTTAGGGAAAAAAGTTAATTTTTAATGCAACCCAGGAGCTCTTCATTCAGAGATCAAGAAGAGTGAAGACGCTCTTTGAGAGTTCCTGGATGTTTCTAATTCACTGTTCCGGAGGAAGCTGATACATGACAACCTTCATTTGTGCCAGTAAAGATGTCTAACCCTTTGGGATTATGTCTATCCTTCACCTCCTGTTTTGGTCCATCCTCAGTTATTTGGGCCATTCGTAAATTTGAAAAGATAAAAGGTTTTCTAAGCATGGAAATTACTTGGACTGAAAAAAAATGCCTACTTCAACAAGTTGATTGTGTAGCAAACTCTGACAGAGTAGACTAAGCTAATGGGAGAAATTTTTAGCTCTTCTTTTACTTCTCTTAATACTTGAAGGTAAATTTCATGTTTTTGATTTGTTGTGTTTTCCCAGTTGCTCAAAGTCATAATAAATCGTCACATTAGGTTTTCTTTTTTTAGACAAAGTCTCAAGCTGTGGGTAGAGTACTGTGGTATCATAGCTCATAGCAATCTCCAATTCTTGGGCTCAAGCCATCCTCCTGCCTCAGTTTTTCAACTTTTAGTAGAGACAGGGTCTCGCGTTTTGCTCAGGCTGGTCTTGAACCCATAAGCTCAAGCTCATCACCTGCCTCGGCCTCCCAAAGTGCCACAACAGGTCTCAATGAGAAGAAATCAGGGACTATTACTTTGAATTTCTTGTCACAAACAATCTCAGCCAGAAGTTTGGCTTCACTCTCTCTATAAAAATCATTGTATTAAATATTTTTGCTTGGGAATACACATTTCTAATTCATCATACTCTAGAAATTAATTGAAAACAATCTAGCTCCAGGCCCCTAATGAAGCAAAATCTATAGAATTTTTTAGAAGTTTTGTATCTAATGGGTCAGAGTGTCTTACACAAATGTTTTGGAAAATCTGCGGTAGAATGAAGCTTCAGTGAAACTCTTACAGTGCATCCACAGGCCAGCTCTGACAGTTCATCATTACAGAACTGGCGACCCTCATTACTAGACTCAGCGGGTAATAGGAAACTGCCTGACTGATACCATTTCTGTTATCTCTTTTAATCAAAACTTAATTTCCTTCCTTCCTTCTTCTGCTGTCAGCTATTAGCTCCTTATTTATTTTCCTGACAGTTACTGGTCAACTTGTGAGCCCCTAAGCCTTGCTGTTTTGACTCCCACCATTGCTTCTGTCTGTGCCCGGGTCCTCCCTTGCCAGCAAAGCCATGGGGGAATGAGTTGGGGGCTGTTTCTAGGCAGCGAATGCCGAGTTTCCACAAGCATGCACATCACAGCCTGGCACAAAGAAGACGCTGAAGGAGCAGCCGCAGCCTGTACAGCCAATAGCCCTTTGGAAATCCTAGGAATGTTAACCAGAAGAATTGCCCCCAGGCCCCAGACGCTCCCCTCACCGCACACACAGTCCCCTGTGTGGCTGGACAGACAGCTCTTTCAGCTGCCTGGAGCTTTCAGCCCGGGGCTTGAACCACGACAGGATGTAGCAGCCCTGACTCTGGATAATGTAGAAGGCTGCAATAAAATGCATCTAATTAGAAAATGGAAACTTTTCCTTCCCCGAACTATAATTTAGCTGTCACTTGGTTTTCAAGCAGCTGAAAACAATTTCTTGAAAGTGAATGTTTATTTCCTGAAGTTTCGTGAATAATTATAGACCTATTCTCTGCCTGTTCGACATTCCACCCGCATTTCCCATAACTGTCAGCAGCACAAGTTTCCTGGCCAATGCATGTGGTGGCCTTTAGCATTAAAAGACGCTGCCATTGGTTGCGTGGCACCTTTGATCCGCGATGTGTGACGTGGTTTACCTGCAACTCTCTCATGAAGCCCAAGGCGCTGTCAGGCTGTGTGTGTGTGTGTGTGTGTGTGTTGAAGTGTGTGTGAATTTCCAAGTTCATTTTCTAAATGCTATCAGAAGGATTTGCCGGGAAAATTCCTGATGTTCCATCTGTCTTACCACAGGAAGAGAAGGGCCATATGAAGGATTTTTTGTGAGCCATCTTGAGCTTTGCCTTTCCAGAAGCTTTTGACTCCCCGTCGTGAGGGAGTTGGTAACCTGGTGTCATTGTGAGACTAATAATACTCAAAAGTTTTCATGCCAGCCACCCAAGTTACCTCAGTAAGGTTGTATGTTTTGAAATCCTCATGCTTCTTCCTCCTAAAATATATGCTCTACAAAATTAGGTAGGCGAAGGCCCATGAGTTAGTCATAAAACTAACTTTTCAGCTTTTATGAGGCTGAAAGTAATGACTTAGACGTCTATGCATGTATCAAGTTTTACAGGGACAAATGTTAGATATATTTCATGGAATCATTGACAAGACAGTGCTAAGGATTTCATGATATGGGAATTCAGTATGCTTCTATTGAATATTAGAATTAATATTTAGCTATAAAATATTTCTTACAGTTAATAAAATAACTCTGACCCTCAAGTGATGTGACATTTTAGTGAGATACTTTTTACTAGATTCTTCAATGCCATTTGTTTCTTCACTGCCACCTTTCTAGGCAAATATGGTTATTGTTATTATTTTCCAGAGGGAAAACCTAAAGTGCAGAGAAATTTTTTAGTTCTTAGACTGAATGTGCCTAGGAGACTATTTTCAGGGTGCTCCTCTTAAGATATTAGGTTGTTTTCAAGGCAAATATTTTGCACGTCACTAAATTCAGAATTTGATCCCTGATGTTAGTCTTATAAACAACAATGGCACTTTCCTACTTTTTATTTTATCATCTAGGACAAGAAATATTTTCTGTTTTATTGCTTATTGTATGATATTGAAGAACATTTTCTGCAGCTTCTAATTATTTAGAAAATCATTTCATTCCAAACTTCTGTGCTATCGAGATATAACCAAAATATTTTTGGCAATACACACTTCATACTGGGTGTTTATTGGTTTGTGTTACTCTGTACCTACAGGCTACAGGTACCTTAAAATTAGCACAAACATGGTAATTTTAGTACCAGCACTATCCTTAAGCTAGAAAAATGAACATGTATATTTTAGAAAAATTACTGTTAGAAAAATGTGTCAACAAATTTTACTGCCAGAAATGTGAATGGCAACAATGCTTTACCTTCGTCAAACAAATTTAATTGTAATAAACTAGCATGTAGTGTCTCCAAAAACACGCATTTGCTTTATATAGATAAATCAGATATGTGTAGACTAAAGATAGTAGTATAAAATTATGAGGGCAGACATCTGACAGTGTTCAAGAACACCTATAAATGGACTACTGTTTTTCATCTAAATTAATCTCAAAGGGTTCAGAACTCTTATTTTCATTAAAATATCTTTTTCTCATGCTTCATTTTTGATACCCATTGATTTGGAGGAAAACCCCAGATTGAGGATCAGATTGCTCAGTGTAAGAAGCAGATTTTGCTTTAACAGATACTCAGAATTGAAGGAGAAGCTTATGGAAGTGGTCCCACAAGCTGACTCCTTTTATCATCACAGTCACAATGATTTTGCACAAGTTAATCTGGATGCTGACCTGTCATAGTACCTTGGAACTTCTTTGCACTCAGGGGAGTAGGTTGCTATTGGCTACCACGGTTTAAAAGCCAGAATTCTGAGAAGGTGACTTGAGTCACAACCTGCAGGAAGTGAGGGAACAAGCCATGCCGGGAGCTAGCCAAGGACATTCCAGAAAGAGCATCCAGACCGAGGGAATGGGGCAGCTGGGCATTGAGGCTGTGACTGGAGAGAGAGTGGGGGGGGGGGGGAGAATAAAAAGGGTGGAATAATGACAAAAAAAAAAAAAAGCCAGAATTCTGTTCCCGTTCCAAACTCACATATAAACTGAGTTGTTTACTCCACATTTCTTTCGATGTCTGATGGAAATTTCAAATTTAATGCATCCAAAACAGAACTGCTGACTTTCTCCTGACATCTACTCTACTTATGATCTTCTCGGCCTTAGCTGAGCAACAGCGTCAACCAACAGGTTGCTCAGCCCAAAGTTGAAGTTATCCCATCTCTCTTTCCTCACATCCTGTGTTGTGGTTGGTGACAACTATTGGTTGTCTCAGGCTAGCCTAACAAGACACCATAGCAGAAATCTGTTTCTCCCAGTTCTGGAGGCTGAGATGAGGGTACTGGTGTGGCCAGGTTCTGCTCAGAGCCCTCTTCCCGGCTTGCAAATTCCCAGTTTCACATTGTGTCCTCACATGGGAGGGAGACAGAAAGAGAACAAGCTCCCTAGCGTCTCTTTTCACAAGGGCACCAATTGTACCACTAGGGCCCCAAAGGCTGTATGTCCAAATATCACCATACTGGGGGCTAGGGTTCAACGTGTGAATTTTAGGATACAATTCAGTCATCACCATATCCCAAGTCAATTCTGTCAGAAAATTCTCTTAACTCTGCTTTACAAATATATCTAGAATCTAAACTCCATATCAATAATCTAATAACACACCGATGCCTTTGTGGTTCAAGCCACTCCCATCCTCCATCTTGCTCTGCTTTGTGTGATGATGTCTCTTAAGTTTCTAGAGCAGTGTATGTTCACAGTAGGTGCTCAATAAATATTTGTTGAATGAGAAAAGAAGACAAGTTTGGATTGGATCTGTGACACTTGCAATTGGTAATTCCTAATACATCTGTTGCCATTTTGATCCCTTTCTTTCACAATCTTCCTCCCCACCCCTCCAGCAAACATTAATTGGTCAATACACACATGAAAGGTCTTTCACTACTACATATTTTACAAAGTGCAATATGGCAGAAGACTAAACTTAAAGATATCCTTACCCTCAAAGAGGGAGGTTGGAAGCAGACAGAAAACAATCACACATTTATTATAGAATTCTGTGAAAATATTTAATTTCTACAAGGGTTCAGAGTCAAAAGACATCAGATAAGTTTGGAATTATGATTATAGACGGTATCTTGGTATTGAAAGGGATGTGAAAATTAAAGAATAATGTAAATAATATACATAAAACATTTAAAACATTATGTAATTATTTTTATAACTATGTTATATAGTACGTCCATTTACTTTGTTCTGACATGGAGTGATTTCTTACATTAAATCACTAATGCTGACCTATAAACCGGCTGACTAGGCCCTCTAACCAGGAAGAAAAGCTTGTCAACAGATTTCACATGCTGCTCAACTGACTTGCCACAAGAATAGACAGTTGGAGGAAGTGGAAAGGTCTATATGATTTTCATTCACTAGTAAATCAGCCAAATCAAAACTCAGGGATATGATGTGGCAAGGAAAATAGAAACCTCAGGCATGTCAAGTTTTCCCTGGAGGGAAACAGCACAGTCAGGCAAGCACAAAAGCCACATAATCACCTTATTCATGACTTTGAGTTCATCTCCGCTGGTATCGATTGGCAAGCAGTTTCAAAAAGAAAATAGTGAATGTCACTCTTACAGAAAAGCTTAAATATATTATCTAGTTAATTAAAAGTCTTCAACACATATCAGGCTTCAAGGAACCCAGGAACAAAACCAGCTGAATTTATCACAGGTGGGCATAATGAAAGGGAGTCAAGATTGTCCCTAACTTTTAAGTAGTACGTACTATATTCTGTAACTCTTGTCTGGTGCACATGTTTATAAACATATTTCATGTTTCATGTGTTTTGGTAATAGAAAAATTTAGAGCAAGAAGACATAATTAAAGAAGAGTTGCCTTTGCAGTCTTCGTAAGAATGCAACCATGAAAAGTTGCTTGATGAAACCTTACAGTCTATGACTAGTAATCATATACTGAAGTTTAAGATTTCTGGGGCTGTTAGTATGAATTTAAGTAGCTTACCACATTTATAAATGTAGTTGCTCTGTTATCCACCAAAACCAAGAGGTTATTGTTCATCAAAATAATAAAGTTAGAAGATAACTATGGTTTTGATAGAACAACAATGATACTTCTTGACCAAGGCACAGACTATTTGTTCATTCAAAAAATATTTATTCAGTTCCTTCTGCAATAAATAACAACTTGGTAAATGAGTAAGAAGAAACGATGAGAAACTTTTAAGGATGAGGAATTAAAAGTTTGGTGTCTTAAAGTAGGGTATATTAATACTATGAACAGAAGGGTATCATAATGGTGTAGTAAAGACCTTGAATGTGAAGGAAGGAGAACTGATTAGGGCAGGAACTAGAAAAGACCATATTAGGGATAAGACAGGGAAGGGGAGGGAAGGTGAGACATACAAACATGTAAATGGACCATATTAACATAATCAGGTGAGACCAATCGGAAGAAAACAGTTCTTCTTTGAAAAGCAATTTTAAGAACAGAAGCCTGATTCCAGAGTATGTCAGAGAACATGGAGGCAGCAAATATAGGCTGCTTTTTTGAAGTGACAGTAAAAGAGAAAAAAATGATAATAGTAGCTACAGAGGGGAGTTGGGTCAAGAAAACATTTCCTAAAACATCAGAGAACTATACATTTTTGAAGGCATAATGGTGAAAGCGGGCAGGAGGATGTGAAGCTGCCTGAGAGGACAGAGGTAAACTGAGAATAAACTCTCAATGTTTATCCATAGCAGAGTAGGAAGAGAGACGCAGGATGGCAAGAAAGAGGCTCTGAGCTTTAGAGGAGAAGAAGGACTTGTTTACTGAGATGGATACAGGATAGAAAGTGAGAAGATATTGTCACCAAGTCACTGTAACTGAATGTGCCAACAGAAGATGACTCCATCTTACTAGTGATATAAATATATAATAAAGCAAGTATCTGAGGCCGATAAATCTTCCTTGACTTTTATTTAACATCTGGCATGACAGCAAAAGCATGTAGTTTAGCACCTGTAACTAAAATAGGTATCTCCTGCCCCAGTTTGACTACCACTAAGTTTCCACCTCTGATTTTTACCAATATTACTTCTCTTAGCTTTCTTATTGTATTTTTTTTTTAATTCTTTTTACTGCAATTGCCCTGCTAGCCACATCAATCTACTGCAGCTTGCTTATAGAACCTTGGAAGTATCTCTCCCTACTGTCCATTAGTCGGATTCTTTTTCTTCTAGGAAATAAACGATCTTGTCTCTTTAAAGATTACTGGAAATTAATGTAATTTGGTCCTTGCCTATGTTGTTATCTTTTCTAAATTTTCCACTTGATTTTTACTTAGAGCATAATGTATTTGAGAATTAATAATAACACTTTCTTTTAATTGTGTGTGTGTTTATTTTCAAATATTAGTTATTTAAGCCAATAGGCTCCAAAAAGTGTTTGCACAACCCAGTGTGTAAGCAACATGGAATAGAAAAAGGAACTATTACAATTTACCTCTTTGTTATCTAAAAGTATAAATTAATTTTTTCTAATATTTAGCATGTGAATTGAACCAGGCTCTCTTACTCAGTGACATGTGACACTATCATATGTCACACATGCTCTAGAAATGGTATACTGCAATTTATGTGTGTCAGCTTAAGGAAGTCTTAATATTACTCACTTTAACCAAAGACAATTCTTCATTAAAAAAATATAGATAAGTTTAAAAAATTCTGCCAGGAAGACCAATTAAAGATTATATTCATAACACAAAACCAAACAAACACCCAGAAATTAGCAAAGCTGTCACTGCTACTTTTCAAGTAAGCTCAACATCAGCCAATATTCATAAGAAAAAAAGGGAAAATCATCTGATAAGCAGTTGGTCAACAAAATTGAAATGTAGGAAGACTGTTACAAGTATAGGTTTACAAATATCATCATTAGAGATGGATGCAATCCCAATTGGATAGTCTGTCTTTAGGTACTAGTTAATAATTATAGTATATGCATATAATTTATAAATAAAATAAACACTCATGTATTGGGTATTTTTCTCAGCATCATTTTACTAATAGGAGAATACAATAATAGCGTGTAGATCTCTGATCTACTACATTTTTTATTATATAATATTAATTTTTTCATAAAATAACAAAACATTAAGGTCTCCATAATTATAAAATGTATCTTGGAGAATACTAGAACATTAGCATTGCTTTTTAAAAATTATTCTTATTTCTACTTAAAATACTATATAGTAGACTACAAAAGAAACCTTTCTATTGACAAAGATTAGCAAAATGCCTCAAGGTGAAGATGGGCTCTCCAGTAGACTGCCACACAGCACAAGCTCTGATTTTTAGGTCAAGTTACTAGTGTGTCTATATATCACAGTGTGTTCAAGCAGCTACTGCAGGCCCTGAGCCTTGATGGGAAGGAAATATGAATACTTTTTAGAAACTTTATTTTACTTCTACAGTTTTAAATGTCCTAACTCTAAAGTAGGTGTTAAAGGTGCCACAATAATTAATATGCTCATTGGAGCTTAATTTTTCTCCTTGGAATACTCATAAAGACCTATCGAAAGGAGTCTTATCAAAAGTCCTACTATTCTAGAAAAGAAACACTCCTAGTTTTGTTCTTGAAGGGAATGGAGCCCTTATCATGCATTATGACCACCAGCCATATACCATTTTTCCATTATGACACAAGCGATTTTCCCTTTTTCCATCAGTCAACACGGGGACATGATTGCAAATACAATCCCATGGACCAGTATTGATTCAAGTAGATCATTATATCCTAGAGGAATTCTATAAACTGCATTTTTCCTTCTGAAATTTTAAAAGCTGCATGCCAGTTCCCATGTGTAAATATTACTACATTCTAAAATAGAACTGAGCCAGCTTTGCATTTCATTAGTGTTTTATTTAGAAATTGAAAAACTGGTTCTGTGAGTCATTAGCTAGTCTTCATCTGTGTGGAAGACTACACAACTGAAAAGCCTATTATGATTTTTTCAAATTATGAAAATAATTTTCAAAATAGAAAATGTCTATGGTAATGACTGCTTAGATTTACATAGTACCTGTTTAAAAGTTTCCAAAGTACTTTAGAGACTTATTAATTTTCACATTTCTCTCTGGAATGGATAATGAACAGACTGAGAAAATTGAAGCAATGAAGTCACATGATACTCCCAAGCTTCATTAGTAAGCAATGAAGAAGCAAAGAATATAATCAAGAATCACCTTGTGACAGAGTTTCACTAGACCAAGAAGCTATTTAAGCAATAAAGTTACAGTGTTTAAATAATGATATTTTAATAATTCTAGTCCACTTAATAAAACTAAAGTAAATATTGTCAAGCTCTCTTTATGATGACTGCATAATTTTTAGAAACATTTCTTCTGAAGTAATAATGTGATGTTATCTCTAAATAAAGATTCTGAGACCATCCTATTAGGATAATACTTAGTTAAGTAGTTGAAATAAAATTCTTGAGGTAATCTAGTATTTTATATGCAAAACAGTGTGTGCCTGGCAGAAGAATTCAGGGAATACTTCCCATACTCAGAAACTCTGGCCTTGAAGTATCAGAAATTAGGGGGCAGAAGAGACTAAGAAAAACATAGCAAAGCATTAAGATTCTTCATGAATGTATATCCCTTATCTTTCTAAATAATAGAAAAGGAGGAAGAAAGATTACAAATAATCTGTTGAGGTACAGAAAGTAATTGGTGGTAAGATTGGAAAGAAAAAAGACTCACTAGTGTCCCCAAAATCTTTTTGCTGGGTAGTAAAATGTGGTTATATCTCTAACAATTCTGAAAGCTGGTGGTTTGGCTGTGAAGTACAGATATATCTCTGGAACGTTGTCAGTGCCCAGATTTCAGTCTAGGCTGATGGTAAGGTTAAAGCACCAACCTCAAAATATTTTATGCCTTTGTTAATCTAAATCAAACTAAGCTGGAGTAAAGTCCAGACTCAGAGTGACTCAACTCAAATCTAGTAAATTGACAGAAAAAAAGGGGGGCCATACACCTTTCTGGAGATAAATATTATTAACTTCAGATTCTTTAGTTCACTTACATTAACGTCTGAAATATACTTACAGATTATATGACATACAACAAGGCAAGAAAATGACTTCCATGGTCAAGAAATGAGATAATCAATAGAAGCGATCTAGAAATGGACCAAACATTGGAATCATCAGCTAGCTATTTTAAAATATAAATGATAAAAATGATAAAAGCTATAGTTGTAATGGAACACAACATTCATAAAGAAATACAAAAATTAGCAGAGATACAAAACCTATTAAAAAACAACTAAATAGAAATTCTAAAAATAAAAACTGTAGTATTAGAACTAAAAACTCATTAGACAGAGTTAAAAGCAGATTGACATAGCAGAGAAAGCTATCAATAAACTTGAAGTAGTCAATAGAAAATATCTTTTTTTTTTTTTTGAGACAGAGTCTCACTTTGTTGCCCCTAGTAGAGTTTCATGACCTTATAGCTCACAGCAACCTCAAACTCTTGGGCTCAAGTGATTCTTTTGCACACAACACCCAGCTATTTTTTAGAGACAGAGTCTTACTCTTGCTCAGGCTGGTCTTGAACTCCTGAGCTCGGGCAATCCACCTGCCTTGGCCTCCCAAAGCACCAAAGATAGGTGTGAGCTATTGCACCCAGCCCCAAAGAAAATATCTTAACGAAAAAAGCAAAGAGTTAAAAAGAAAAAGCAAAGAATATCCAAAATCTGTGGAATAATGTCAATTAATCCCAAAAAGAGAGGAGAAAAGGAATGGAGCAAAAGTAATATTTGATGAAATAATATCTAAGAATTTTCTAAAACTGATGAAAGAACCAAGCCACTTAGTAAATCCAGGAGGCATATATGCAAAAAAGCACATGTCATTGTTAAGTGTTAAAAAGTAAAGATAGAGCCAAGATGGCGATCTGTAGCCAACTTTCCGCAAAGGTTCCCATCCAGAAGGAGAGTTATTAAAGGACAGAAACTCAGCAAGAAAGCTGATGGTTTGGATCTGAACCAAAAGGAAAGGTCGAAGAGCACACATCAACCCTGCTGGGGCAACCTGAGACCCTGAGGACACAAACAAAAAGGTACAGAGCACATCACCAAGAGGACGGGAGTCTCCTCCCCCATGAGAGAGGTTCGCAGTATACTCCATACCTCCATACAAACAAGCGAGCTGAGTTCAGATGTCCTCCCACTCTACCCCACGGGAGAGACCCTCTAAAAACCAGACCTCCCCCTACTAGGGTGCGACGGTGCTCTCCAGCCAGGCATAAAACTGTATATACTCTCTACCTGCAAGTTGGTGTTCCTGGTGTTCCCCTCCACTCTCACCCCAAGGTCTGGAGGCCTGTTCCCCCCAGAGTCCAGATTCTTGGAGACTTTCTTAAGGGGTGTGGATGGGCGCAGACTGTTGTTAAACTGTGTTGGTTTTCCGGCTTGGAGTGGTGAGAGGGGAGTGAGCCAAGAGACGTGGCTGGTGGGAAGGTCTCATGAGGCACAAAATGGCAGCTGGCTCCAGCAACCAGCTCCGGGAACAGTAGCAGGAGAGCTGCACTCCTGGGGATGTTTTGAGGAGACACTCCCAGTCTTCTGGGCAGCCAGGGGAGGCAGGTGGTTTCTCCGGTGCCAGCAGAATGGATGGCAACCAAGGCAAATGAAGGATTTGCCTCAGGCGGTACCAGCCGAGACAGAGCACAGGGAGGGGCTGTTTGCTTAACCTGGCCCTCAGGGGATGAAAGCTAAGACAAAGGGCTGGAACTCACAAATGACTATAACCCATTTGCAGCCCCAGTCTGATCAGGGAAAATAGCCTTGACAGAAATAAATTCTGTGAACTTGTTCTGTTACAGCAGCAACATCAATCAGGGACAGGGCTGGAACTGAGTGAATCGCCCCAGCCCCTGTTAAGTACCCAGGTTGTCAGGCCTCACCTCCCCCTGCCAAACAGTGACAGGGAGTAGCAGACTAGTTGTAGAGCCACAGACTTCACTGTGACCCAGGCAGGCGCAAACCTCTG
>CAUYON010091036.1:0-25499 GCA_963573935.1 Arctocebus calabarensis
CACCAGCATGTTTTAAGTAGTACAAATTTAATACAGTTTTCTCCTTTCTTAAAATGTGTGTACATTTTTTTGCACCCTCTGTATTATAAAAAATGTTTTCTCAACCAAATTTGGACTTTTATTTCACATGCTATTTGGTAATATTCTTTGTCACTTAACATTATATGTTGTTATCTATTTTCACTCTGATTTTAAAATCAAATATAAAATGGATTTTGAGTTACAAAAAAAAAAAAAAGAAGAAAGGAAAATTACCAATAAACATATGAAAAAGTAGTCAATAGCATTAATCATCACAGAAATCCAAAATAAACCACAATGAGATATAACCTTATCCCAGTTAGATAGCTGAAGTTCATTGGCTAGGGTGCCAGTCACATACACTGGGGTTGGCAGGTTCAAACCCGGCCCAGGCCTGCCAAACGACAATGACTAGAACAAAAAAATAGTCAGGCATCGTGGCAGGTGCCTCTAGACCAGCTACTTTGGAGGCTGAGCCAAGAGAATCACTTAAGCTTAAGAGTTTGAAGTTGCTGTGATCTGTGATGCCATGGTACTCTGCCAAGGGCAACATAGTGAGACTCTGTCTCAAAATAAAAATAATAATAAAAAAATAAAGTCCAATGCTGGCCTGGATGCAGAGAGAAAGGAATGCTAATACACTGTTGGTGGGACTGCAATTAGCACAATCTTTATGAAAAACAATGTAGAAATTACACAAAAAACTAAAAGTAGACCTATCATTTGATCCAGCAACTCCACTATTAGGTATCTACTCAAAGGAAAATAAGCCCTTTATCAAAAAGACACATGTGCTGGCTTGGTGCCTGTAGCATAGTGGTTACAGTGCCAGACACATACACTGACGCTGGCGGGGGTTTGAACCCAGCCCAGGCCTGCTAAACAACAATGACAACTGCAACAAAAAAATAGCCGGGCATTGTGTCAGGCACCTGTAGTCCCAGCTACTTGAGAAGCTGAGGCAAGAGAATCGCTTGAGCCCAAGAGTTTGAGGTTGCTGTGAGCTTATGCCACAGCACTCTACCAAGAGTGACATAGTGACATGCTATCTTAAAAAAAAAAAAAGACACATGTGCTCAAATGTTTATTGCAGCACAATTCACAACTGCAAAGATGTGGAAACGACCCAAGTACCCATCGATTCATGAATAGATTAATGAAATGTGGTGTATATATATACCATGGAGTACTACTTGGCCATAAAAAAGATGAATTAATACCATTTGAAATAATCTGGATGGAACTGGAGACTATTCTCCTAAGTATCTCAAGAATAGAGAAAGAAAACACCACCTGTACTACTATGGAATTGGAACTAACTGATGAGCACACGTGCACAGAGGAAAGTAAACTCAGTGGCAATCAATGAGGGGGAAGGGGATAGACAGAGGCAAAAACCTACCTAATTGAGTATAATGAACACTATTTGGGTGATGAGCAGCTCTATAACTGGGACTAAAGCATTACAAAAACAACCCCATATAACCTAAAACATGTGTAACCCCATAATATTCTGAAGTTAAAAAAATTAAAATAGACCACAGACTTTATTTAATAGACATTTTACCAAAGAATACATATGAATGAAAAGATGCTCAATGCCACTAATTGTCAGGGAAATGCAAATCTAAACATCTTATACTTTCCAGGATGGCTATTATTACTATTATTTTTTTATAGAGTCTCAAGCTGTCACCCTGGCATCATAGCTGACAGCAACCTCCAACTGATGGGTTCAAGTGATCCTCTTGCCTCAGTTTTTCTATTTTTAGTAGAGTCTTGCTTTTGCTTAGGCTGGTCTTGAACTCATAAGCTCAAGCTATCCTAGAATGCCAGGGATGTTGAGAAATTGAAACCCTATACACAGTTGATAGAATTGCAAAATGGTGCAGTCACTATGGAAAACAGTAGGGAGGTTCCTTAAATAACCTATAACCCACCAATCTCACTTGTAGGTTTTTATCCTAAAGAATTGAAACCAGAATTGAAGAGATCAGCATTCCTATGTTAGCTGCAGCACTGTTTACAACCCCCAAGATGTGGAAACAACTTAAAAGTCCAGTGATAAGTGAATAAAGAAAATGTGGTATATACATACAAAGGAATATTACTCAGCTTCAAAAAAGAAGGAAATTCTGTCATATGCTACAAAGTGGATGAGCCTTGTGGACACCATGCTAAATGAAATAGGACAGTCACAGAAGGACAAACACTGCACAATTCCATTTCTATAATGTATCTAAAAAAGTCAAGTGTGTAGGATTAAAGAGTAGAGAGGTGGTTGCAGAGACTAGGGGAGGGAAAGGGAGCATTGCTGTGCAATGGATGTAAAGTTTCCATTAAGCAAAATTAGTTAGTGTTGAGAGATCTGGTGTACAACATCACACCCATAGTTCACAATACTGCATTGTACACTTAAAATTTTGTCCAAGGGGTAGAACTTGTGTTAATGATTCTCATTACAATAAAATAAAATTTAAAACAGAACATCTACCAAAAAACTATAGCTAACATCATATTTAATGCTAATGCTAGAAGCTTTCCTGCTAAGATCACGTGACCCCTTTCACCACTCCTTTTTAACACAGAACTGCCAAGTCTTTGCTAATGTAATAGGACAAGCAACAGAAATAAAAGGTATACAGATCAAGAAGGAACAAATAAAACTATCTTTGTTCACAGATAACATGATTTTCTATGTAGAAAATCTGAAAGAATTAACAACAAAAATCTTGGAAGAAGACATTATAGTGAGGCTGCAGGATCCAAGAATAATACACATATACAAAGGTGAATTTCTTTCCTATTAACCAGCAATGAACAAGTGGAATTTTAAATTAAAATCACATTATCTTTTATATTCTCACCTCTAGAAATTAACCACTTAGGTTATAAAAGTAACAAAATATGTATAAGATTTATATGAAGAAAACTGTAAAATTCTGATGAAATCAAAACAGAACTAAATAAATGAAAAGATATTCCATGGATAGGCTTGGTGCCCATAGTACAGTGGTTATGGTGCCAGCCACATGCACCGAGGCTGGTGGGTTTGAACCCAGCCCAGGCCAGCTAAACAACGACAACTGCAACAAACAAAACAGCTGGGCATTGTTGTGGGTGCCTGTAGTCCCAGTTACTTGGGAGGCTGAGGCAAGCGAATTGCTTAAGCCCAAGAGTTTGAGGTTGCTGTGAGCTGTGACTCCATGGCACTCTATCTAGGGCAACAGCTTGAGACTCTGTCTCAAAAAAGAAAAGAAAAGATATTCCATGGATATACTCCATATTGCTAAAATGTCACTTATTTCAAACTTGAGCTACATATTCAATGCAATACCAAACAAAATCTCAGCAAGTTATTTGGTGGCTGTTGAAAAAAAAAAAAAGGCAAAGAACAACTGACATAATACTGAAGGAGAAAAACATCAGAACACGGACACTACCCTATTTCAAGACTTAGTATAAAGTTATAGGAAACAAGACAGTACAGTATTGGTGAAAGAATAGACAAATAGCCCAGAAATAGACCCATGTGAATATAGACAACTGGTTCTTCACAGAGCAACAAAAGCAACACAACCGTGCTGAAACAACTGGACAACCATACACAGAGAAGAAGGATTAGCATCTAGATACAGACTTTACATCCTTCACAAGAATTAACTCAAAATGTATCATAGAGGTAAATGTAAAATGAAAAATTATAACTCCCTAAATTTTCTATAAATCCTTCTATAACCTAGGAGAAAAATTTTATAGCCCTGGGTTTGACAATGACTTTTTAGTTGCAACACCAAAGGCATAGACCATGAAAGAAAGAACTGATAAGCTGGAATTCATTAAAATTAAAAACTACTGTTCTGTAGAGTGGCCACAGTGGTTCCTCCTGGCCCTGTTAATGTTGGGGCCAGGCCCGGGGAGGATGGTACCCTAGAGCCCAGCCTTGCTGGGGAAGGGGTGAAAAGGGATGGGGGTGGTGGGACCGGCCATGTCGGAGGTGACCAGGAGTCTGCTGCAGCGCTGGGGCACCAGTTTTAGGAGAGGCACCGATTTTGACTCTTGGGGCCAGCTGGTGGAGGCGATAGACAAATATCAGACATTAGCAAAACATCTACAAAAAAAGGCTCAGTCTCAACACAATAATTCTGAATTTACGGAAGAACAAAAGAAAACCATAGGCAACATTGCAACATGTTTGGAATTACAAAGTACAGCTTTACAGTCTACACAATCCCAAGAAGAATTTAAACTGGAAGACCTGAAGAAGTTAGAACCAATCCTAAAGAATATTCTTACATATAATAACAAATTCCCATTTGATGTTCAGCCTGTCCCATTAAAAAGAATTTTAGCAACTGGTGAAGAAAAGAATTTGGAATTTGAAGAAGATGAAGAAGAGGGTGGTGCTGGAGCAGGGTCTCCTGATTCTTTTCCTGCTAGACTTCCTGGTACTTTATTACAAGGTTACCATCAGAACCAGGAATGACATTACTCACTATCAAAATTGAGAAAATTGGTTTGAAAGATGCTGGGCAGTGTATTGATCCCTGTATTACAGTTAGTGTAAAAGATCTGAATGGCATAAATCTAACTCCTGTGCAAGATACTCCCTGTGGCCTCAAGAAAAGAAGATACATATGTTCATTTTAATGTGGACATTGAGCTCCAGAAGCATGCTGAAAAATTAACCAAAGGTGCAGATATCTTCTTTGAATTCAAACACTGCAAACCTATAAAAAGGTTTACCAGCACCAAGTGTTTTGCTTTCATGGAAATGAATGAAATTAACCTTGGGCCAATTGTAATTGAACTATACAAGAAACCTACTGACTTTAAAAGAAAGAAATTGCAATTTTTGACCAAGAAACCACTTTACCTTCATCTACATCAAACTTTGCACAAGGAGTGACCCTGACATGATTAACCTGGAACTTCTGTGAATTTTACCACTCAGCCACCATGGTAACTGTGTAGCATATTCCCCCTTCAACAGGCAGGACATAAGCCATACCCACGCCCGTAGGCCAGAGTTGAGTCCGTTGCAAAGATGTCCAGCATGTCCGTGAAGTGTAAGACTTCTGTGAAGTGTAAGACTTCTTTGGATACAGGCTTATTGCAGACTTTGAAACATGTTTTTACTTTTCTATTAATTGTGCAATTAATAACTTATTTTCTAATTTACCACTACACCTACCTTGCTTCCTGAAACAATACTGTTGTGGGCAGGATGTGCTCATCTTCAAACTTAACACAACAATAAGAATGTGCTAGAGTTTACATATCTGTTCACTTTTGCTCCAATATGTTCTTTTGGTTTGAGTTAACATCAACCTTTGGGTTGATGTGAGTAGAATAGTAACAAACTTCTTTCAGAGGAATTGAACCAATTATAAAGTGTAGGCTGCTCCTATGAAGTGGCCTAAATTCACCCTGATCTGTTAGTTTTCCTGCTTAGAAATAGTGTACTGTGGCCAGATCAGTATCCCATATGGGAGTGTTCCCCAGGTTGTAGCTGTGAATTTTTCCAGATGGCCAGATTGTTTTTCTGAAAGTGAGCATATTTTTAGTTATGTTGATTAGCTGTACTTCTACATCACATTGTTATTCTTTCTAATACTGATGTCAGGGTTAACGAAGCAACCATTTCAAGATAATTACAAATTTTTTAGATGGATTTATAATGCAAATCATGTAATCCAGATGTAATTGAGTCAGATGCTAACAAGATACTGCACGCGTTAACAGCTGTTTTTCTGACAACTGATTATGAAACCTTAAAACCTGCATACCTCTTCCTATAGTGATGAGTATGCAAAATCTGGAGATATTCTATTTTTTTATAGAGGTAGATAGGATTGCCATTTATTTCCTATTTAGATATATTGACATTCATCCATATGAAAATATGCAGGTCATTCACTTATTGTAATTTGACTATTTACCTTACTTTTGACTTAATGGGGCATAAATAAAAATTTCATAGTACACATGAAATAGTGGATATTTGATACACAGAACATTAAAGCTTGTGGTGGGCTTTCTGTGGGTTGCACATAGAACCCACATGTTTTATCACTGTTTAAATGAGCAATGTATGTGGAGAATGTTGTGTCAGTATCTGGGTTATTTTTAAACTAGTGTAATAATCCTACCACTCAATGTTTGCTTTCTAAAACAATTAAGTTGTTTTAGCCTTTGTGTTTCAGGAAATCTAATCTTTACTTTTAGCTGTTAGGTCAGTTCTGTGTCCTAGATGAATGTTAAATAATGTGAGTCTGAAAGAATTCTCAGCCAAATTTAGTCATGTCTTTCATCTTGATTGGACTAATTCCAAATTCTAAAATGATTCGGTCCACAAATAGCTCTAGGAGAAGAAGAATTTGCCTTAATATATTACTTTTTCCTCAACTCTTAAGACTCAACTCTCAACTCTTAATCCCCAGACTGTAAGCTCCTCAAGGGGCAAGAACCACATTTTCTACATGTCATGTGCATTTTCTAAGGTGCCTGGCTGCCCTTTGTACCCTGTGGAGTACTCAGTACCTTTTGTTTGATGTTGCTGATGAGTCCTAAAAAATAATCCCTTAAAAAATCCTATTAAAATGCAGCAAAACTGAAAAAAAAAAAAACCTACTGTTCTATAAAAAGCGTAAAAGAATGAAAATACAAGCCATGACTAAAAGAAATACATATAGGATAAAAGACTGGCATCCAAAATATACAAATACCTCTTAAAACTTAATAAGAGAGCAAATGACCCAATTTAAAAAAAGTCTTGACAATTTACTAATGAATATACTGTACACAAGTGGCAAATAAGCCTAGAAAAAGATACTCAACATAACATTATTGGGGGGATTGCAAATTAAGACCACAATGAGATACTGCTATACACCTGGAAGAGTGGTAAAAATTCAAAATACTGTGAATACCAAATGCTGGCAAGAATGTGGAACAACAGGAACTCTCTTTCATTGTTACAGAGAATGCCACAACTTTTGGAGGTAGTTTGGCAGTTTCTTAAAAAACTTGACACGCCTTTACCGCACAAGCTAGCAATTGTGCTCACTGATATCTACTGAAATGAGTTGAAAACTCACAGAGAAACCTACATGCAGATGTTCATAGTAGCTTTAGTCATAACTGTCAAACCTTGGAAACAACAAAAATGTCCTTTAGTAAGTGAATGGGTAAGAGAACTGTGCACCTATACAACAGAATATTATTCATGTTAAAAAGAAATCAGCGAACAAGCCATGTAGGAAACGTAAATGCCTATTACTGAATGAAAGAAGCTAACCTGGAATATCTGCATACTGTGCAATTCTAACTATATGGCACTCTGGAATAGGCAAAACCATGGGGACAGTAAAAATGTCACTAAATGTCAGGGAATGGGGGTGGCGCCTGTGGCTCAAAGGAGTGGGGTGCTGGCCCCATATGCTGGAGGTGGCAGGTTCAAACCCAGCCCCGCCCAAAAACTGCAAAAAAAAAAAAAAAAGTCAGAGGATGGGAAGGGTGGGATGAACAGGCAGAGCCCAGAGGATTTTTAAGGCAGTGGAACTGTTCTGTATGGTAACTATAATGGTGGACATGTCATTATGTGTATGTCAAAACCCCAAAAATGTACAAGAGTGAATCCTAATGTAAACTACAGACTCTAGGTATTAATGATGTGTCATTAATTATCACAAATGTTACCACTCTGAAGCAGAATGTTGATAGTGGAGGCAGCTGTGCATGTATGGGGCCAAGAGATATATGGAAACTCTTTGTACTTTCTGTTCAATTTTGCTTTGAATCTAAAACTGCTCTAAAAAATAAGGTCTATTTAATAAAAATTAAATTAAGAAAACAACTCCATGTACAATCACATGAAAAAGAATAAAATACTTAGAAATAAATGTAACAAAAAGTGCAAAACTAATACTTTGAAAAATATTAATACTTGGGAAAATTTCTCCCATTTTTAAATTTATGTGAATAAATTTAAAAATTCATGTTCATGAATCAGATTTCACATTTTTAAGATGGTAATACCCCTCAAATTTATCTGCAATTCTTATCAAAATCCCAAAATCCCAGCTGACCTCTTTTTAGAAAGAGACAAGCTGATTCTAAAATTCATGTGGAATTGCAAGGGACCCAGAACAACCAAAACAACTGTTGAAAGAGAAGGAAAGTGGAGAAATCATACTTCTCAATTTCAAAACTTATCTTATTTGAACACAAACAGATACAGACCATTGGAATAGAAACAAGAGTCCAGAGATAAACCTATACATCTGCAGTCAACTGATTTTCTACAAAGACAGCTCTAACAAGATGCTGCCAAGACAATTCAATGAAGAAATAATAGTCTTTTTAAGAAAGAGTGCTTGGATGACTGGAAAAGCAATTAGAATGAAATTGGATTAAAGCTTCACATCAATATACAAAAAGTAACTCAAAGTAGATCAGTCTTTAGTGTAAATGTTAAACTATAAAATTCTTAGAAGCAAACAGAAAGCTAAATCATCATGACTTTGGATTTGGCAAAGGAGTCTTAGGTATGACACCAAAAGAACATGGAACAGATTAAAGAATAGATAAATAGGACTTTATTAATATTTAAAACTTCTTCAAAGGACACCATCAAGAAATTGAAAAGACAATCCGTAGAATAAAATTTAATATTTGCAATTGGATATCTCATAAGGGACTCATTCTTAGACTATATATTAAAAACTCTTGGTGGCAGCTGTGGCTCAAGGGAGTAGGGCGCCAGCCCCATATGCTGGAGCTGGCGGGTTCAAACCCAGCCCTGGCCAAAAACTGCAAAAAAAACAAAAAAAACTCTTACAACTTGATGATAGAAAGACAAATTACCCAATTTAAAAATGGGCACTAATGCATATATACAGCAATTATGTACCCATAATAAGTAAAAATAGAAAATAAGAAATATGTGGGCAAAGAATCTGAATAGACATTTCTCAAAATAAATAAATAAATAAGTAGATGGCCAATAAGCACATAAAAAGATGCTCCACAGCATTAATCACTAGGGAAGTGAAGATCAGAACCACAATTTACATAATAGTATAGGTAGAATCATATCATAATGAGAAATTTTGGCATGGATATGGAGAAATTAGAACCTCATACACTGCTGCAGGAGTACATTGCTGCATGTAAAATGATACGGCTACTTTGGAAAACAGCCTGGTAGTTCTTCAAATAATTATAAATAGTTACCAGATGACTCACAAATTCCACTCCTAAATGTATTTCCAAGAGAAATAAAACCATAGATCCATGCACAGTCTTGTTTATTGATTGTAGCATGTATAATAGCAGAATTATTCATAATATCCAAAAGGAACAAACAGTCCAAGTGTTCATCAGTAGGTGAATGGATAAACAAAATGTGATATACCCATACAACGGAATATTATTCAGGCTTAAAAAGAATGGAATACTGATATATGCCTTGATACATCAGGGAACCTTGAAAACATTACTGTAACAGAATGAAGACAATCACAAAAGACCACATATTGTATGATTCTATTCATATCCATAGAAAGTCCACAATATGGAAATGTGTAGATACAGAAAGTAAATTTGTGGTTGCTTAGGACTGGATAAGTTGGTGGATATGTGACAATAAAGAGCAGAGTGTTTCTTTTTAAGGTGAGGAAAAATATTATAAAATTGACAGTAATGATGGTTGCATATGTTTGTAAATATACTTAAAATCATTGAATTTAACACTTTAAATAGCTTAATTGTATAGTAGCTGTATCTCAATAAAGATGTTCTGAAAAATAGAGTGATACCAGTAGCATGGCAATGTAAGCTCAAGTCTTTGTTCCTTAGTGGAAACTCTAAATAAAAAACTACAAGTGGATTAAAATTTATAGCAACTAATCTAGTGCCCAATAAAGAAAAATCTACATTCAAACTGATAGAAAACTGTATGGATGTTTTTTGTATGTCCAATTCTCAACAAAATCACCAGGCTTACACTAGGCTTTTATGGCTGATTAAAAGAAAAGATGGGTCAGAAATGGTTTCTAGACATTGGACTTACTAGACAAAACATTAAAAGAACTGTTACATATACTCAAAGAGCTAAAGGAAATGTATATGAAGAACTAAGAAAGTCAGAAAAATGAAAATATCAACAAGAGATCAAAATTATCAAAAAGAACCAAACAGAAATTACGGAGTTGAAAAATAAAATACATGAGTTGAAAAATTCACTAGAAGTGTTGAACAGCAAACTTACACAGGCAGAAGAAAAAAATCAGAGCAGGGTAGAGAGGTTATTTCTCATGAATGTTATGTCAATCAGGTTGATAAAAATATCTCAGATTGCATGTGAAGCCCACACACTGTATCCCATGATTGAACTAATGTACACAGCTATGATTCAATAAAAAAAAAAAAAAAAGAAATTAGAGCCATCCCCTTCCCAGAGTTAAGACAAATATAAGGAGGAGCTCAATGAACTTCAAGAAGGACTAAACCCAAAGAGACCCCACCAAGAACATTATAAGTAATCTGTCAAAAGGCAGAAACAAGAATGTTGAAAGCAGTAAGAGAGAAGCCACCTGTCAGATACAAGGGATTCTCACTAAAATTATGAGCAGATTTCTCAGCAGAAACCTTACAAGCCAGCCAGAAGGCACTGGGGAAAATATACCAAAAAAAAAAAAAAAAAAAAAGAAACAAACTTATTTCAACTGAGAATTCTGTATCTTCGAAAATAAGGGAGAAATTAAGACATTTCCAGATGAACAAAAGCAGCAGGAGTTTATTACCAGTAAATTTGCTTTACAAAAAAAGATAAAGGAAGTTGTTAGACAGTAACTTGAAGCTATATGAAAATATAAAGATCTCTGGTAAAGGTACAGGTAAATATATGAACAAACAATAATAAATATTTCTGTAATTTTGGTTTGTAACTTCACTATGTAATTTGAACTAGGCAATATGATGCCTCCACCTTTGTTCTTTCTGCTTAGAATGGCTTTGGCTATTCAGGCTCTTTTTTGGTTCCATAAGAATTTAGAATTGTTTTCTCTAACTCTGTGAAAAATGATACAGATATTTTGATAGGGATTGTACTGAATCTGTAGATTGCTTTGGGCAGTATGGTCAGTTTAATGATATTAATTCTTCTAATCCATGAGCATGGGATGTCTTTTCACTTATTTGTGCCATCCACAATTTCTATCATCAGTGTTTTATAGTTTCCTTTGTAAAGGTCTTTCACCTTCTTGATTAACTATATTCCTAGGTATTTTGTTCTTTTTGTATCTATTGTAATTGGGATTACCTTCTTGATTTGGTTCTCCATTAGATGGTCATTGCTGTATAGGAACACTACCGATTGGCAGTGGGCCAGGGCCAGGGCCATGGTAGCACCAACTCAACTTGTGGGTGGTGGACCAGGCACCAGGAAGCAGCTACAGGGGCGAGAGAGCCCTAGGTGTAGCAGAGCAGGCCTAAGGGGCAGGGCAGTCACCCAGCTGGCAAGGATGCAGGACCGGCTGTTGGATCTGATGGCCTATAGGCAAAACGATGATGATGGAGACACAATTATTGTTTCTGAAGAAACGCGCTTTATGGATGATTTCTTCCTTCAGGTTGAGGAGATGAGAAACAGTATCAGTAAAATACGTCAATATGTTCAGGAAGTAAAGAAAAACCACAGCATCATTCTTTCTGCACTAAATCTAGAAAGAAACACAAAAGAAGACCTTGAAGATCTGAATAAAGAAATCAAGAAAACAGCTCATCAAATTCAAGCCAAGTTAAAGTCTATTGAACAAAATGTTGATCAGGATGAGAGTGGGAACCCAACTTCTGTATATCTTCAGATAAAAAGAACCCATCACTTGGTGCTGTCTGAGATGTTTGTGGAGACCATGGCAGAGAAAACTGAAGCACAGAGTCTGTTTTAGGAGTGCAGCAAAGGACAATTTCAGTGTCAGCTGCAAATCACTGGGAGGACTGCCACGGACGAGGAGCTGGAGGAGATGCTGAAGAGCGGGAGGACTTGCATCTTCACAAACAACATCATCTCAGATGCACAAATTACTAGACAACCTCTCAATGAGATTCTCATCACAAGGACATCATGAAGCTGGAGACCAGAATCTGTGAGCTGCACCACATGTTCATGGATATGGTCATGTTCATGAAGACCCAGGGTGAAACAATCAATAACATAGAAAGAAACATTTATGAATGACATAGACTATGTAGAACATGCTAAGGAAGAAACAAAAAAAGCTATTAAATATTGTGACAAAGTAACAAAGATAATGATGTGGATTATTATTTTTGTGATTATGTTGTTTGTTGTCATTAGAATTAGCCCAGCAACAACATTGCCATAGCAACTATAACCCAAGAACTGTTTACCCTTGGAGCCTGAGACCATATTTGCAACAAAATCAACATCCTGTCTCTTCATGAACAATCTTAGACACTGTGGCATGGCCGTGGGTGCTGACTTCCTAATTAATGAATTCAAGGAGAAAGCACAACAGAATGTCCAGTGAAAACACTGAAAGCAGAATGGATGTGATGAGTGAACTCAAATGTCCTTGGACTCTAATAACATACCACAAAACTTTAACAATGTGAAACTTGTTTCTATGGCCATAAAATAAGGAATTGTTGAAAAATTCTATTTTTTAAACATCTCCATGTTAAAAATGTATGTAAAGGTTTATTAGGAATACTTATTGTATGAGGTTACTGGATTTCAAGTCTAAGACTTTCTTTCCTGCCCTTCTCCCAGCTAATATCTGCTAATTAAGATAACTTTTGTTTAATTGGGACTTATTTGAAGAAATAATTTTTATCAGAGCTCTTTTGAAAAATTCTATAATTTTAAATGTTTACAAATTGTTTAATATGTTAGCATCTTAATTTACCCCCCATTTTATATACTAAATATTGCCTTTTGGATGAAATAGGAAGCTTTAAGATAATAGAACCATCTTGGAAAGTTGTTTACAAAGTTTGCCATTGCCAGAGAAAACAATAACTACAAAGCCCTGCAAAAATCCCCAAGTGCCTTCTGTTAATATTAACTAATAAAGTTGAAATGTGCCTGAAACCCTCCAGAAAAGTCCTGATTTATTTAGCTCCATCCTATTCTATTACCCAGGATAATAAATAATTGGTCACTGCACACACACAATAAATAAATAAAATAAACAATACTGATTTGTATACATTGATTTTGTATCCTGAAACTTTACTGAATTCATTTATCAAATCTAAGAACTTTTTTGGCAGAATCTTTAGAATTTTCCATATATAAGATCTCATATAATTAGCAAATAAAAATAATTTGACTTCCTCTTTTCTAATTTGGATGCCCTTTATTTTTTTACTTTGCCTGATTGCTCTGGCCAGGGCTTCCAGTACTATGTTGGGTAAGAGTGGTGAAACAGTATCCTTGTCTCACTCTAGTTCTTAGAGGGAATGCTTTCACCTTATACTCATTCCATATGATACTGGCTGTGAGTTTGTCACATGTGGCTTTTATTAAAGAATGTTACTTTCATGCCTAGTTTGTTTAGGTTTTTATCTTTAAGGAATGCTGAATTTTATCAAATGCTTTTTCTGCATCTATTCAGATGATCATATGATGTTTGTTCTTAATTCTGTTGATGTAATGTACCACATTTGTTGATTTCTATATATTTAACCATCCTTGCATTCCTGATATAAAGTCCACTTGATCGTGGTACATTATCTTTTTTCTGTGTTGTTGGATTCAGTTTCTAGTATTTTGTCTATGATTTTTGCATCTTTATCAGGGATACTGGTCTGTATAGGCAGTCCCTGGGTTATGAATGAGATAGATCCTATAGGTTTGTTCTTAAGTCGAATTTGTATGCAAGTTGGCACAGGTACATTTTCCCAGTTACCTGTCATATGTTTACCAGATGTCTGTAACTCAGAGACTGCCTACATTGTTCTTTCTTTGTTGTATTGTCTGGTTTTGGTATCAAAGTGATACAGGCTTCATAGAATAAGTTAGGGAGAATTCTCTCTTCAATTTTTTGGAACAGTTTCAGGAGAACTGGAATTAGTTTTTCTTTGTACATTTGACAGAATTCAGTTGGGAATACATCTAGCCTTTTCTTTGTTGGGAGATTTTTGTAGTACTGATTCAATCTTACTACTCATTATTAGGCTTTTCAGGTTTGCTATTTCTTTCTGTCTCAATCTTGGGAAGTTGTATGTTTCTTAGAATTTATTCATTTCCTCTCGTTTCCTAGTTTGTGAGTGTATAGTTGTTCATAACAGTCTTTGATGATATTTTATACCTTTGGGGTACCCTTTTTCCTTTCTGATTTTGTTTGCTTGGAACTTTTCTTGGTTTTAACTTGACTAGTTTGAACCCCTCTTGACCTCTTTGAGCTGGTTTTAACTGGTTTGGACTTATTTGGACCAGTTAGGACAGGTTTCAACCAGTTTGAACCTAATTTGGACTAGTTCTGATCAGCTTAGGCTGGTTTTAATTGGTTGAAACCAGTTAAGAATAGTGTTAGGCAGTTTTTGTTTGTTTGTTTGTTTGTTTAGAGACAGAGCCTCAAGCTGTCACCCTGGCTAGAGTGCTGTGGCATCACAGCTCACAGTAACCTTCAATTCCTGGGCTCAAGCAAGTCTCCTGCCTCTGCCTCCCAAGGGGCTGGGACTACAGGCACCTGCCACAACGCCCCGCCATTTTTTGGTTGCAGCCCTCATTCTTGTTTGGCGGGCCCAGGCTCAGGTGTACATGGCTGGCACCTTAGCCCGTTAAGCCACAGGCACCAAGCCAGTGGTAGGCAGTTTTGACTGGCTTTAACTGATGTAGACTAGGTTGCATCAGTTTGGACTGGTTTTAACTGGTTTGGACTAGTTCTGACTGGTTTCATTTTGGTATGACTGCTTTTAACCAGTTTGGAGTAATTCTGACTGATTAGACCTGGTTTTAACCAGTTTAGATAGCTTTGGACTGGTTTTAACTGGGTTAGACTAGTTTTAATCAGTTTAGACTGGTTTGGACTGATTTGGACTGGTTTCTACCAGTATGGATTAAATAGACATTCTCCTAGAAAAGCATACAAATGGCTAATATGCATATGAAAAGATGCTTAACAATAGCAGTCATCAGGGAAATGCAAATCAAAACTAAAATGATGTGCCATTTTATACTCACTAGTATAGCTAAAATCAAAAAATCTGGTAATATCAAGTGTTGGCAAGAACATGGAAGAACTGGAACCCCCAAACACTACTGGTTGGTGGGAATATAGACATCATGGTGTAGCCACATCGGAAGATAATCTGTTAGTTCCTCAAACTGTTGAAAAATATATAGTTACCCAGTAATTCTACTCCAAGGCATGTACTCAAGGTAAATGAAAACATATCTCCACATGAAAGCTTTACATAAATGTTTACAGAATTATTCACAATGGCCAAAAGACAGAGACAATCCAAATGCCCATGACGTGATGAATGGATAAACAAATGTGGTATATCCATAGGATGGAATATTCCATGTCGGAATGTGGATAAACCTTGATAACATTATGATAAATGAAAGCAGTCACAAATGACTACACAGTATACAGTTCCATTCATATGAAATGTCCAAAACAGAAAGCACATCAGTGGCTTCCTAGAGCTTAGGTGGTTGGAGGATAGAGGCTGGGAGCTCAATAGCAAGGGGCTTCTTCTTGAGGTGATCAAAAGTTCTAAAACTGACTATAGAAATGGTTGTACATAGATGTGAATGTACTGTAAACTAGTGAATTATACACTTTAAGTGGGTAAATTATATGCATATCTGAACTATATCCAATAAAGCTGTAGAAAAAAATTACCAATATCATGACTAAAAATGGGGTATGAATGCAGATCTGAAAGATGGTAAAAGAATAACAAAAGTCAAAAAAAAAAAATAAGCTTTCCAGAAAGAAAACTGCAGGTCCAAATGTCTTTACTGGTGAATTCTATAAAACATGAGGAATATATTTCACTAGGGTTATTTACATCTTTCAGAAAATAGAGGAAAAGGCAATTTTTCCTAACTCATTCTCATATGGCTGGAATTACCCTAATACCAAAACTTACCAAGAAAAGGATATGATATATTAATAAAGCTCATGAAATTATTTCAAAACATCTTAGGAAATTATGTTCAACCAAATATAAAAGGATGATCTACCAAGACCAAATGGGGTTTGTCCCAGAAATCCAAGGTTGATTCAATATCCAATAATAAATACTATGTATAATTTACTATATTAAGAGAATAAACATAAAAGTCATATGATCATCTCAATAGCTTTGGGCAAAATAACTGAAAAAATTTTAACACTCCTTTCAAAAATCAGCATAAAAGAATGGGAGAGAATTATATGTAGTGTGATTTAGGTCATCTCCTAAAGCCTTCATTTAGCAGCATACTAACCAGAAAAGGTTGTCTGTTGTCTCCACTTATGTTAAACATTTTACTGGAGACTACAGTAAGTGTAAAAGGTAAGAAATAAAATCATACAAATTTTAAAAAAAGAAATAAAGTGCCTTTACACCTTGCAGACATGATTGTATATGTAGGAAATACTGATGTACAAAGAAACTAAAGTAAATTTGCCAAGGTGCTAGTATATAAGGTAAATATGAAAAGGCAATCATTTTTTCTGTATCTTATCACATACCAATCAAAAAATCTGGTAATATCAAGTGGTGGCAATATACCAATACAGATATACGTGTGTGTGTATATAAATACTTATATGTATATATATATGCATATATGTATGTATACTTGCATACATGCACACACACAGAGACCATAGACATATTAAACATGTATCATGATGCTGGACTGAAAAAGTTAATATTGGTAAATTATTGATTTCAACCAAGACCTGAATGCTGGTCTATGAAGTTATTGCAAAAGAGATATTGTTGTCCATGCTTTGTAAGGCTTTTTTTTTTTTTTTTTTTGCAGTTTTTGGCCGTGGCCAGGTTTGAACCCACCACCTCTTGTATATCAAGCTGGTGCCCTACTCCTTGAGCCATGGGCGCCACCCCTAGCTGTAAGGCTTTTAAGCCAAGAGAGATACTACACTCACCTCATGTGTATCTCATGTCCTTACCCTGGAAGAAAATAACCATATACAGCTCTGTAGTCACCTACAAGGCTCAGTTAGAAGAGAAATACTCAATGTTGCTGTGCTGACATTTGTTAGTCTCTGCAAATGTAGAAGGTAAGAAAGAAAAATCAAAGGCATGCAGATTCAAACAGAAGTAAAACTGACTTCATTCAGAGGTACATGATTCATAGAAAATACTGTATGTATGGAGAAAAACCAAAGGCATCCACGAAGATACTATCAATAATAAAAAGTGAATTAAGAAAGCTTCCAACTACAAAATGTATGTGTGCGTATAAGTACTGTGTGTCTGTGTATATGTGTAGAATGAGAGAGAGAGAGGAGGTTTAACAAGCTTGCAAACGCATCCCAGAAAAAGCGCTACATACCCAATAGCTCTGACGGTAATTCCAGAAAAAGAGCTCCAAAACTGCTTGGAAGGGTGGACTAAGCGCTGGTGCTGGTCCATAGCTTCCCAAGAGTACTTTGAAGGTGACCATAGTGATATTCAGCAATGGGGTATGTAGCACTATTTCTAGGATGGGTTCACACACAGACCTCATGTATGTATATATGTGTGTGTGCATCTTCCGTGCACTGCCAGTAAACTCTTGAACACTTAACTTAAAAGACACTACTTAAATATATTTGAAAATCTCACAATATGCTTAAGAATCAATTAACAAAAGCCAAGCAAGACTATACATAGAAAACTCTAAAACAGCAGCTGCAAGCTTTCTCTGGAAATGGCCAGATAGTAAATTACATAGGCTTCATACTTCACAGATGGTCTCTGTCACATACTCTTCAGGGGTCTTTTTTTGTTTGTTTTTAGTTTTTTATGACCCTTTAAAGATGTTGACATCATTCTTGGCTCACTGGCCTCATAAAAACAGGTTCTAGAGCAAATTTGGCCTCCAAGGCCCATAATTTGCCGACCCTTGCTATAAAGCATTGTCAAGAGAAAATTAAAAGGATCAAAATACACGGAGATACATCTCATGCAGTGGAGTAGAAAAGTTAATATTGGTTAAGTTTTCAGTCTTGGCCAGGATCCTGAAATCTGGTCTGTGGAATTACCACAAAAGATACTGGTACCCTTGGGGGAACAGGGATTTTTAAGCCAGGGTGCATCTTGCCCCTGCGTGCTGTGCCGTCCCCTGCCCTGGCACAGAGAGCTGTGTGCTTGGCTGCAAGGTCGATTTGAAGAGCAACGTCCTATGGGAAATGTCGACAACCGGCAATCCCTGGCCTACATCTTCTGTGGACACTGGAGTCCAGCAGAGCCCATAGTTGAGCTAAAGAAGATGTTCTACTAAGTAGTTGAGCTAAAGAAGATGTTCTACTAAGTAGTGGCTGTCCTCACTATAGGTGTGCCCCAGCCTAAGTCCCCTAGAGACTGTAAGGAACGGGACACGCCCCACACACACAACAGACGGAGGCACCACAGTTCAGGTAGTTACTTCAGGAGCTCTGGAACCAGACAGCCCGGGTCAAATCGTGGCACAGCCATTACCACCTGAGGCCAGCTGAGCTGAGGAAGGCTCTGAGGTTTAAATGTTGCGGGAAGCAGCATCCAGGAAGGTCTGAGCACCTGGTCCCCAAGTCAGACATCTTCACAGCCCAGATGCTGACTGTGCGTTCATACCTGTCCATGACAACCACGGAGAAGTCCCGCCTGCCTCCGCAACTTGGAGAGGCGCTGCAGAGTTACTCGGCGGGGACGCCATCGGGCCCCCGTGCTACCTGCATCGAGAGTGAAGAGAGGGTAAGCCCAGCCCTCTGTGAGGGCTGCTTCAAAGGAGGGAGCTGGGCAGCGCGGCCCTGGTGTCTCCTCCCTGCCTCAGCACAGACGGCAGCAGTCACCAGTCCTCCCCGCCTGCCCCTTTCATTGTCTGCCAGTTCCCTACCCTGGATCACTCCTGCCTCAGGCTTTGGGTAGGGTACGCCTCCAGAGACCCCAGGGGAAAGGGCTGGCACACGAGTTGCGGCCGCCCTGCCCCCGGACCGGGTGCCGCGCAAGCCTCCACAGTCCTTGTACCATCTCCGCTTAGGGCGGCCCGCTGGGTGCCAAACGCCTGCAAGCGAACGAAGATCCGCAGCTCGAGCCTCCGGTTGGAGTTGGGCCGTTGGTCCCCGCCCTTGGGCCTCCGTTGACATTTCTTCGCGCTCTTGGCTCGCGCGCCTTTCCTCCGCCACGTGCTCACCTGCCCAGAGCTGAACGCGGCGCACTTCCCCTCAGAGGGGCCGGAGCCAGGACTCCGCTCTGAGTCCCCCAGTCCACTCCAAGGAACCGACAGCGCGACAGCTCTTAGTGGGGACAACTTCCCAGCAAGCTTCATGCCCGCCCACCCACCTTGTGTCGGTTCAGTCGGGATCACCTCGCTGTCCCGCCCCTCTTCTCACCATCCGTTTACCACAATCCTGCGCCTTTACCCTGAGACTGGGCATCACCTCTAGAAAGCAGCATCTGATCCTGCAGGCTGAGTTCTCCTTTTTTGGCGTCCTTCCCTTGTGTCCTGGCAGGAAACTCAAATGAAGACGGTGTTATCTGCTGGTAACTCTCTAACGTGTACAGACACTCAGAACAGTTGAGATCTTTCATCCTGGCTGCAAACTGACCCTCTTCCATTGCCATCTGATCCTCTAGGAGGCTGGTATTCCCTTAGGAGAGACCAGAAAGGGATAGTGAAGGTGGAGGAAGAGTGAATAGTCACCGCAGGGCGACCAGAGAAGTTCCTGACTCCCCACACCATGGCAGTGAGAGTGGGTTATCTGTATCTACCTGCAGACAACTGTAGTCCTAACTTCCTTCCCATGTAGCCTTGGGCCTCTGAAGGAAAACCCTTGTTCCCTGTTCCAACCATCCAGAAAATACCTTGAGGAAGAAAGTGAAGGGGTATTAGATGAGCTCGTTCATCAAGGACCATGCTATCACCAGCTCCTGCAGCCCTGGAAGAGGGATTCCT
Organism: Arctocebus calabarensis; assembly: GCA_963573935.1. Classification (NCBI taxonomy): domain Eukaryota; kingdom Metazoa; phylum Chordata; class Mammalia; order Primates; family Lorisidae; genus Arctocebus; species Arctocebus calabarensis. The sequence continues at coordinate 20,156 of CAUYON010091036.1, forward strand.
GCCTCTCTGGAGGAACGATTCAGTGGTCCAGTTCCCTCTGAAGACAGAGAAGCTGGGGAGGAAAAGTTGCATATAACACGTCAAACAAAAACCGTCCACCCACATCTGCCAGTTGTAGACTTTGTAAACAAAACCCAACCTCCCTGCCGCTGCTGCCTCTGCCCCTGTTTTGAAGTTGAGGTGAGCTGCTCAACCTAAGCTTTTCTTGTGTGCAGTCAACCGAGAGAAGAGCTTAGGCTTGGAGAAGACGGCAGAGTGCCAGTGGAACCACAAATTTCTGGAAGATAAAGCTGAGGCCCCTTCAGAAAACAGTGCCACTCCTCCTGCCCCTTCTTCATCCCACCTGCTTCAGGGACATCCCACCCTGGGCCACTTTCACCTTGCAGATTTTAGTCCCTGACTCAGCTGTCCTGTCTTCTAGAACCCGCATCCCTTCTGCCCATGTACAAACCGCCATACCATGTATAGAACATGAAAGATCATGAAACAAGTTGTCCAACGCCTTTTTGTTGTTGTTGTTGCTGTTCCAGCTGTCTTTTTCCCTAGGTTCAATGTCATTTTGGGAGTTTCACTTACATCTCATCTGTAGCTTCAGTCCCTCATCTGTAGCTCTCTACGTACGTAAGACCTCACCACATCACCTATGTAGTGGAAGCTCCAGAGTCACTGTGTATATCCCAGATGCCACATCCATGTCTAGAGCCCTCAGTTTGGGGCAGAATGGTGAGGGGACACCCGGCACCACAGCTCATGATGGGAGAAGCTTAGCCCTGAGCACCAGGGTCCTGTTGGCCCACAGCATCCCTGCTGTGACCAGAGAGGCCAACGTTGCTAGAGCACATGTCCTGGGAAACATTTTCCTTCTTGCCTATAGTCAGACCTCCTAGTGCCATCCCAGCCAAAACACACCTGCTACCACTGGAAGATGCAGCATCAGTAAGCAGGAACACATTCCAGAAGACACATCTGTCCTTCCTTCTGTTCCACTCACCTGGGACGTGTCCAGGTGGGAGAGGCCAGCATCATAGCTATGCTGGACATACCTACTTCTCTTCCCATCTCTAGTCAAACCCCAGCTAGGGCACATCAGACCAGGGTACATCTATAATAGTCAAAGGAGCCAGAACCACACCTGTGCTCAAAGATCCTCTCGTCAGAGCACCTGTTACTATTAGAGGCTCTTGCACCACTCAGCAAACATGCATACCAGGGGGTACTTCTGTCTCCATCTTCCATCAGACACTTGGGACCCATCTTTCCAGAGCTCATCCATTGGTATCAGAGGGGGTAGTACTATATTTGGACCTCTGTTGAAGACACATACGTGGGACTCACCTGGGCATAGCATATCCAGCTTAGGCCAGATATCCCAGATATGTGTTAGACGACACTTGACAGTTTTATCCTTTCCAACTGCTTACACATGTCATGTGTCTGTTTATTTTTCATTTAGACTTGGGCCATTCATCCTCATACATACACACCTTAACCAGGAAGGACAGGTGTGGCCTCCAGGCTCTTAGGCCTGTAGAAACTAGGGAAGAAGCAGCTCCTGCTCACTCTGTGACTGTGAAAAATGTTAAATCTAGATGGTACACATTACTTAGAAGCCGTTAGTATGCTACTTTAAAAAAGAAAAAGATATTTTGAGGAAATCCCTAAATGGGACCTGTTTGGAAACTAACCATCTGGCTCTACTGTAACGCCTTAAAATATCAAGTCAAGTGTTAAAATGTCAGCCAAATCTGGCTGGCCATAGTCTTCACTAGACTTACTTTCTGAAATAAATGTTTTTCTAAGGCATTTCCAGATCAGAAGAGCCATCTGAAGCTGATAAAAGTGAAGTATTACAAACATTTCCCTCAGCTCTTTACATATTATTTTATAATATATTTATGATTCTTTCCCAGGACCTAGTCACATTGAGTTGAAAGACATCTCTTGTCCCAGCAGAATTTACAACGCAATGTGAGAGATAAATTAATAAACAAATTAACATCACAAATGGAAAGAATCATGGGAGGGGTTTGGCAGCAGGTAAGAAGGACAAAAAACTAAGTCCAGGAGAGACAAAATTTGAATTGTGCCTTAACTTAGAGGAAGAAATGAGGTGGAGAAGGGCTATGTCCAAGATCAAGGAAATAGCATGTGAAAATCAGAGAAGGAAGAGAAACAGTGGGACACCAGGAAGCTCGTCAGGTGTGAGTAGAAACTGACACCAAAGTGGCAGATGTGGCTGTGGCATTTGGCAAGGGCACATTATGGACACATCTACATACCATGATGAGGCATTTGTCTATTATCCTGAACATATGGGAGTCACAAAAGATTATAAGCAAAAAAGAATGACATGATTATATGTATATTTTAGAAACATCCCCAAGGGCAATGTGAGAGGGAAAGATTAAACGGATAACACAGCAGAGGCAAAGTCACTCCTTGCAACATCTCAAATGAAAGCGAGACAATGAGCTCCTGGTCTAGAGAAGTTGACAGTGGGTAACAGAGAAAGTAAAAAAGGTTTAAAAAAAAGAAGAGGAAGGGAAGTAAGTATTGCCAAGATGAGAGCTGTTCTAGCCATCTGGCTCCCATAATGGAGGAGGGTGGTTTGGGCAAAAATATAGTAAATTCAATTTTTATTTGTTTGTTTATTTATTTATTTATTTATAGACAGAGTCTCACTCTGTCACCCTGGGTAGAGTGCAGTGGTGGCACCATAGCTCACAGTAACCTCAAACTCTTGAGCTCAAATGATCCTCTGGCCTCAGCCTCCCAAGTAGCTGGGACTATAGGCACCTACCACAATGCCCAGTTAGTTTTTGTATTTTCTTAGTTGAGATGGAGTCTCGCTCTTGCTCAGGCTGGTCTCGAACTCCTGAGCTCAGACAACTCACCCTCGTTGGCCTCCCAGGGTGCTAGGATTACAAGCGTGCGCCACTGCTCGGGCCAGTGATTTAAATTTTTAATTGTGAATGTCCATGTACTAATCAGAAGGCCATTTATTCACTTATTTATCAACTTCACATTCCAAGTATCGAAGATGTGATCAAGGCAATTTTAAAAAGTAATATCAGTTACCTAACAGGTTATTTCCTGCCTTAGTGGGGCTTATATCCTAGTTGGAAAGGAGAACACAAGCAACAAACATCATAAAGTAGTAAATTATTTTGTAGATTGGATGGTACCAACTGCTATAAAGAATATAGCAGTTTATGGGAAATTGAGTTTGGGGGTAGGGAGAGACATGGGTTTCAATTTTTATACAGGATGGACAGAATAAGCCTCACCAGGATTAAGCAAAGTCTAGGTAGGCAGTTGGGGGAACCACACAGACATCTGAAGGGAAAGCAATCCAGATGGCAGGAAAACCCACGCAAAGGCCCACAGGAAGGCTGCCTGGTGTCCCCAGGGAATAGAAACCCTATGTTTCTCTCTTTCTTTTCACCTGACCCCAGTGTTCAACTTCCAATCCTAGATAATCTAGCAGAAAAAGAATGTTGAATTATGCTGTAACAGTTATTACCTAGGTGAAATTGCAGGGTGAGCCCTGGGGAAAAAGTAAAAGTGCAAAAGAATCATAGGACTTGGAAGAGTGCAGTGGGAAGAATAACAGCTCCCTTACTATGTCCTAATCCCTGGAACCTATGAATATGTTACATTACGTGGCAAAAGGGAATTAAGTTTGCAAATGCAGTTAAAGTTGCTACTCAACTGAATTTGCAATGGGACGTTATACTAGAGCATGTGAATAGCTCTACTTTATGTAGAAAAATAAGTACAAGAGAAAGCTAGAGGAAGGGGTCTCTGAGCCAAGAAATCAAGGCAACTCTAAAATCTGGAATAGGCAAAGAAACTGATTCAATCCCCTGAGGTTGAAAGGGTAGAGATGAAAGTTCCAACCCTTTAATCCTGCCCTGGTCTTTAAGGAGAGAGGCCCTCATTCTGAAGCTATCTAGATGCTGTCAGCCATCAGTCAATTCATCAATGTACAAAAGGATATCACTTTGGAGATTCCAAGGATTTTTGGAGTTGCATGACAGGAAACTGGAGTGGAAGACCAGATATGGTACATATTTCACAATGTTACAAACATCCAGTGCGCTTCAGAGGGTTTAAAAATGATGGACATTGGCTCAGCACCTGTGGCTCAATGGGCTAAGGCACCAGCTACGTACACCTGAGCTGGCAGGTTCGAATCCAGCCCCAGCCCACCAAACAACAATGACGGCTGCAACCCCAAAACGGCCGGGCATTGGGTGCCTGTAGTCCCAGCGACTTGGAAGGCGGAGGCAGGAGACTCGCTTGAGCCTGGGAATTGGAGGTTGCTGTGAGCTGTGATGCCACAGCACTCTATCCAAGGTGACATCTTGAGGCTCTGTCTCAAAAAAAAAAAAAAATGATGGACATTGAGCCAACAGGAGTAAGGCACCAGCCCCATATGTCGGAAGTGGCAGGTTCAAACCCAGCCCCGGCCAAAAAAAGAAGATGGACATTTTAGAAGGGAATAGCCTATAATGGTGAACTTATAGAGGCAAAGGACCAGGCTGACAACTTTCTACTCTACCAAAAAGCCTGTAGATAAAAAGTGGATGAACATCTTTGCAGAACTGCAAACTAATTCTGACAAGGCTAAAAACTTGCTGTTGCTAGTAAGTAAAATCTTAACTATTCCAACTCAAATGCTTTTGTTGGTAGGATATTTAGCTTGATGTCATCACATTGGACTGAAACTAGGAATCAGCCTAACGTGGACTTAAGAACAGAGCTGCACCTTTCAGTGAATGTTTGACTGTATTCAGTTTTAACACTACAGAAATCAAAAAGAATGCCATAAAGACTATAGACAGTTCAGAGAAGCTTTACTGGAAAAGGAACCAAAAAGAGTAAAAACTTACTAAATATATGATGGGATGAAAAGATACATATCTGGCTCGGCGCCTGTGGCTCAACCGGCTAAGGCGTCAGCCACGTACACCTGAGCTGGCGAGTTCAAATCCCGCCCGGGCCCGCCAAACAACAATGCCGGCTGCACCCAAAAAAAAAAAAAAAAAAAAAAAGGCCGAGCGTTGTGGCGGGCGCCTGTAGTCCCAGCTACTTGGGAGGCAGAGGCAGGAGACTCACTTGAGCCCAAGAATTGGAGGTTGCTGTGAGCTGTGATGCCACTGCACTCTATCCAGGGTGACAGCTGGAAGCTCTGTCTCAAAAAAAAAAAAAAATGCTAATTGGAGTGTTTATGTAATGGAGAAAGAAGAAAGGAAACAAATTGCCCATCCATAGGGGACTAGGTGAGGGAATGATGGTACACTCAAATCTATGAAGTCGCATGTTTAAAAGAAAATGAGAT